>PVJH01021862.1:0-37384 GCA_004026705.1 Nesogale talazaci | reverse complement strand
AAAAATGCAGAAGAATGAAAAGTAAGAATGAAATAGGCAGGTGAATAATTTAAAGTACATATTGGTTCTAATTATTTGTAGAAATAATTGTCACAGATAACAGGCACTGAAGTGAGTCTTTATATATATATTTTTCCCCATGCACCAAGTCTTTATATTTTAAAATATTTAAATAATGTACAATCTGTGTATTTAGTAATGAAACATTTCTTCCATTCCCTCAATAGTACTCTTCTTAAGACAAATCCTCGGATATGGGACTCTAGTGTCTATTTTGGGTTTGGGGTTAGTTGAAATCATTGAAAGTTGTCACAACTCAACATCTGTTTGGTAAATATGAGACTGTGTTCTGAGTAATATTACATTTGGAAATAGCAATAAAGTATATCTGTAGCTCCCATATATTGAGTGTTTACTGTGTGTTACACACCATTTATTGCCAGATTTATTTAAATTCGCTTCTTTAATTTTGACAGAAATGTAGTGGGCTTGTTTTCATAAAAAGCAGTCCCAATGAGACAAGAGGCGTGAAGGGCATAGCTAGAGAGTGGGAGGTTTGTGAGGTGAAATCTAGCATTCTCACTTCTCATCCTATGCGGTAACATAGCTTTGAAATAAATAGCTCCACTTTGTGCTACAGCATCCTTATGAGTCAAAGTCTGCTCAATGGAAGTGGACTTACTAAAACCATATATGGTAAATGTAAATAAAACAAAGTGTTCGCGCGATGATTTAAAGCAATGCTTCCAAGCGATCATTGGGATGGTAGGCATGTACACAGCAACTTAAGGTTGTTTGGAGAAGCAGCAAAAAGCCGTCCTTAGAGACAGTCACTCATGACGCAAATTACAACTTTGGACACATTTTACTTTCAGAAGAATGCAATATTGGCTTCTCCTTTACCAAAATAATTTAAAACTTAAAAAAATTATTTTTTATTCAACAATATTTGTTGAGTGCTAACAAGAGATAAGTACTATTAACTTTTTTCGTGCCTTCATCCTCATGTGTTGCTTTGCTTTTTACATAATTATGATCCTAATATATTGAAATAGATAAACATGGATTTTAAATAAGCTTGTCTGATTATAAAATAATGGAAAACTCCATATGGAAAGTTTCATAAGTGCAAATAAAAATTACTTAAAAAGTTCACATTTAAAAATGCACTGTAATACATAGGTATATAACCTATACCTCTTTAAATGAGATGGCTAGATTCTAAAGACCAGATCATTTTGTGAATTTGAGGATTAGATAAAAATGGAGATGACAGAATCATATCTTTAAATTGAGGTTGACTACATCTTTACATTATGGCTCAGCCAAGTCAACAAATAGCCTTAATCACAGTCAATATTACTCTCGTCTTCCTGCCGTGGTGTTTGGTATTGCCAGAGTACCTTGTTAATGAGCAAAATAGTTGAATAGGAAATATAATGAAGTAGTCATTAAGCTTATTTTGTTAATTCGATTATGAATTAGGAGACTATATATTTTCACTATTTGTATATTTTTAAAAGTCAAATGAATGCATATATAATAACTTTAATCAGAGATGGCCAAAGAATATTTAAACATGAGGATTGAAGTTGATGAAAACACTTTGGATTTGGACCGGTAATTATAGTTATGGAGAGGTTCTGGAATATTTCTGTATTGATTAATTGAGTGCATTGGGCCATTCGATAAGAACCTAAAAAACACAGAAGAGTATTAGTTATGATTTTTTAGAAGGAAAAATCGCTGTTCAGTTTGTTCATGTGCCCATACTTTCATTCACATGGGAAAAATAATTACTCCATACTACTCCTAGAAGAGTGCTAGTTGTACAAATAGATGAGCTATTTGAAAGATGTTTTAGAAGATAATATTTGTGGACTCTGTCATTGTTTTGGCTATCCCCCTATGTATCTCAGGAATGACCTTCACTCCTCCATAAATTCAAATTAATATTGATAGATAACTATAATATTTAATTTGCTAGTTCTAAAAAGTTAAAACATTTTCTTTCAATCAAAACATTAAGTAGAAAGGAAAACATGGCACGCTTTCTTAGCAGTCAGCATTTGAGAATATATTTAATAGTTTAAAACAACTCTACCCCAAGAGTAAGTGATGCAAGAAAGAACATCATTGTTCTGTAAGAAAGAAGGATAGCTTTAAATATTAGATCACGATTTTGAGCCTGAAAATTTTATTGGTCAAACCATGATAGAATTATCAAAAGGGTATTTATAGGCTACAATACAATTAAAATTACAATACAATAGAAGTCTTGGTGGTTTAGTGGGTACATGTTGGGCTGCTATGAGAGCCACAGGTTAGGTTGCCACAGGTTAGATCTGCAGGAGGGCTTGATTTGCTACTCTTATAGACAGTTAAAGTCTTGGAAACCCAGAGCTGGTCACTACCACTCAGCATTGATTCTCTGGTGGTCAATTTATTTTTGTTTTTGTATTTCTACTATAGTTACCTGAAAAGATTACTAATGAAATTCACTGGGCATAAGCTACTGGCATTAGACAACCCGTAAAATTATTTCCATGGAGTTAACTCCCCTTATAAAGGACTCCATGTACATTACCTTTACATTGTAATCCATAGAAATTTTTTTTGTTTATTTAATTTTTAAGTTAAAAGATCATTTTATTGGGGGCTCTTACAGCTCTTATAGAAATCCATACATCAATTATATAAAGGATTTTGTTTTTGGGGCATCACTAATGGGAGTAGGAGGCCCTGTCTTTGCTCCTATGGAGCTGTTGCTGGAATTGAACCTCCATCCCAGTGGGCGCAGCCCCGCGCACAACCACTACGCCATCGGGGCTCAGCCTATGAAGGATTTTT
Organism: Nesogale talazaci; assembly: GCA_004026705.1. Lineage (NCBI taxonomy): Eukaryota > Metazoa > Chordata > Mammalia > Afrosoricida > Tenrecidae > Nesogale > Nesogale talazaci. Next base: position 34,534 of record PVJH01021862.1, on the reverse strand, counting down.
TAATTAAATATTTTATTGGGAGTGCTTACATCTCTTATCCAATCCATACAATCATTCATTGTGTCAAGCACATTTGTACATGTTGCCATCATCATTTTTAAAGCATTTTCCTTTTACTTGAGCTCTTTATATAAGTTCCTCATTTCCTCCCCTGCCTCCCCTGCCCGCCCTCCCTCTTGAACCCTTGATAAGTTAGAGATTATTGTTTTCATATCTTAACTCATCCTCTGTTGCCCTTCACCCTCTTTTCTGTCATTTGTCCCTCTGGGAGGGGGTTATATATTGATCCTTGTGATCAATTTCCCCTTTCTCCCTCCACTTTCCCCTTTTCCTCCTGATGTCTCTATTCTCATTGTTGGTCCCTGTGCTGCTGCGGATTCTTATCTGTAACAGGGTGCATGTTCTGGTTTAATCCGATTTGTAAAGTAGAATTGAGGTCATAATAGTCGGGGAAAGGAAGCAATAAAGAAGTAGAGAAAAGTTGCGTTTCAATGGTGCTATACTTCCCCCTGACTGGCTCATCTCTTTCTTGTGACCCTTCTGTGAGGGGATCTCCAATTGTCTGCAGATGGGCTTTGGTTCCCTACTCCACATACCCCCTCCCTCCCATTTACATTGAGTACAATTTTGTTTTGTTCTAATGACTGTTACCTGATCTTGTCAACAACTTACGATCCCACAGGTTGGTGTGCTTCTGCCAAGTGTCCTTTGCTGCTGACCCTTGCTATATCTTTTGATAGCCAGATACCAACAACTTTCTTTTTTTCTTTTAAAAAAATTAAAAAAATAATTTTATAGAGGGTTCATAACTTTCATATATATATATATTTTTTTTTTCTGTTATATCCTACACCATCCAATGTCTTCCTTCACCCACTTCTCTGCTGTCCATCACCGAGGGAGGAGCTTATAGGTAGATCCTTGCAATCTGTTCTTTCTTTCTATCCCACCTCCCCTCCAACCTCCCATTATTGCCCTTCTCACCACTGACCCTGAGGGGTTCTTCTGTCTTGGATTCCCTGTGTTTCAAGTTCCTATATGTATCAGTGCACATCATCCGGTCCTTCAGATTTGTAAGGGAGAATTGGGATCATGAGAGTGGGAGGAGGGGAGAGGAAGCATTTAAGAATTTGAGGAACATTATATGTTTCATTGTTGCTACACTACACCTGACTGCTTCATTCCCTTCCAGAGCCTTCTGTGAGGAAATATCCAGTTGCCTACAGATAGGCTTTGGATCCCCACTCTGCACTCACCCTCATTCACAATCACATGATTTTTTTGTTCTTTGATGCCTGATAGCTGATGCTCTCGACACGTAGTGACCATCCAGGTTACTGTGCTTCTTCCATGTAGGTGTTTTTTTTTTCTTAGCTAGATGGCCACTTGTTTATCTTCAAGCGTTTAAAACCCCAGGCACTATAGCTATTGATAGCTCGGGACTATCAGCTTTCTTCACCACATTTGCCTATACACCCGCTGTCTACAGGGATTGTGTTGGGAAGGTGAGCATCTCAGACTGCCAAATTATTAGAACAAAGTGTTCTTGTATTCATGGAGTACTTGAATAAGGAACCACTGTCCATGTGATTCCTTAATATTAACCCTATAAATATATGTGCATAGCTCTATTCCCCTTGTCATATATAAATGCATTCATATGTGTATATGCCTCTGTTTAGATCTCTATAAATGTTCTTTGCCTCCTAGTTCTTTCCTCTATTTCTTTTTACTTTCCTCTTGTCCCACTATCATGTTAAGCATGCATTTAGGTTTCAGGAGTTCCTCTCGCCTACACTGTCCTTGATCCAGTCATGCCAGACCTCCATCACTTTTTGTTCCTTTGCCCTGGGCTTGGTAACACTCACTCCCTTTCCACCATCACCCCTCTCCCATGTCTCCCCAGAACTGCCATCCCTCAACAGCTTTCTTTATGACAGTTTCTTCTTTAACCATCTTAACTTCAGGTTGTCAGGAAGGTGGCAATCACAGAATGTTGAATTATTAGAACAAAGTGTTCTTGGGTTGAGGTTGTATGGTACTTGACTTGAGGCTCAATGCCCACCTGAAACCTTAATTTTTAACATATAGATAATAGTACATAGATCTATTCCCATATCACTATATATAAATATATTTATAGGTATACATGCCTTTATTTAGACCTCTATAAATGTCCTTTGCCTCCTGCTTCTTTCCTCTATTTCCTTTAATTTTCCTCTTGTCCCACCATCATGTTTGGCCTTCTTTCATGTTTAGTAATTCTTTGCTGTTACAGTGCCCTTTATTCAGCCCCACTAGGTATCTCACACCCTTTTCTCCATTGATTTTTAGTTCACTTGTTGTTCCCTTATCCGCTATCCCTCCCCTTCATTTCTCCCAACATTCCTTCTCCTGTACCCCCCTGGAACCATTGGTCCCATTCTCATCATCTCTGAATTGCTTTCTCCCCTATTTAGTCTAGACAGACACGCAGAAACATTATTAAAGTAAGCCAAACAAGACAATAAAGGAAGTCAAAGCAACAAAACAATAGCAACAACTGAAACAAAATAACAACAACCAAAAGAAAGCCACTGACAAAAATGGACAAGCCTATAAATAGTTCAAGGTCTTTTTTGTTGGCCTTTATAGATGCTTTCCAGTGCTGGTGGACCTGTAGGTATTACAGCCATTATGGAAATTGATTTAACAATATCTAAATAGATAGAAAAAGAGGTACCATAGGATTTTTTTTTTAGTTTTTTAGGCATCACTGCCCTCTAGTGGTGGAAGTAGGAGGCCCAGCCTTTACTCCTGTGGAGCTGGAATTGAATCTCTATTCCACTGGGCCACAGTCCTGTGCACAACCACTATGCCACTGGGGCTCATCCCAGGATTTTTTTTTTTGTGGGCTTCACTGCCTCTGGTGGTCGTGGGCGCTACCCAGTGCTGCTCCTGAGAGCCGCCACTGGATTTGAATCACCAAGCCCGTGGGCCACAGTCCGGCACTCAACCACTTATGCCACTGGGCCTCAGCCCTCAGCCCAGGATTTTTAATGGCCCATTTTTCTAAAATAGATTGTCAAGTCCTTCTTCTGAGTTATTTCAGGATGGACCTCAAACTTCTAGCTATTTAGTTAGCAACCAAGGATATTAACTGTTTTCAGAACTAAACACAGGAATAGTTACAGGCATAAGTAATTCCAGTGGAAATATATCACAGAATTCCAACTCCCATTGGAATGTGAGCCTTGACATTTCCTGCTTTTGCATGAGGAGATAACAGCCCATTTGTTAGCAGAGGCATGGAATGTCTGGGTATTGCAAATGGTTAAGTACATGACTGCTAACCGCATGACTGGCAGTTCCAATGCCGCCCAAAGTGCCTCTGAATAAAAGTCTGATGATTTGCTTCCAAAATGTCAGCGATTGAAAGCCACCTCTAAAATCACATTAGTAATACTTGCAATAATTTTCTCTTCAGGAACTCATATCAGAAGATAGCCAATACATTCATAATTGTATGCATCTTCAAGTTGTGAGTGCACCTTAAATCTGTTGAGCAATTTTCAGTACTATAGACTTGGTTTGGATACAGACCACACACATCATTATGCTTTTCAGATCTCCCAGGGGATTCTAGTGTATACTGTTGATTGACATACACTGCTGTATGAAAGCATTTGGAACAGAGAAGGTACTCTTTCTTTCAAAACTGAATATATTCATATTTGTACATAATTTAGCAATACCATGCATCAAATATACCAAAATATTAATTTTAATCACTTAATATAGAACCTTTCAGAGGTACATCCTTTCCTATGATCTTCATGTTTTTGCAGTATATTTCTTTAGCTCCTTATTGATGGTGTTCATGTGTGTATGTGTTTCTTCATCCCTGAATCAGGAAAAGCCTCTCTGAGGGCTGCTCTCTATTACGTGTCCATTCACTCAGCTGATAAATTTCTTGACGTTTCAACATTCCCAGGGTTTTTTCAACCCAGAATCCTTCCCTCCTTAACATGCAATCTTATACCTACCCTTATATGACCCTTCCCTCACTGATCTTATGGCTTGCTTGCCATTTACAAATAGGACAGATATTGGCTAAGAAACTTAGAACAAATATTCCTAATAGTCTGGGGGTATTAAAAGATCCTTTACTGTTTTTTAAAATATATGAATCATTTTATTGGAACTCTTACTACAACCTATACATCAATTGTATTTAGAAAATTTGCATATAAGTTGCCGCCATCAGTTTCATATTTTCTCTCTTCTTGAGCCCTTGCTATCAGCTCCTCATTTACCCCTCCCTCTCTCTCTCCCACCCTCGTGAGCACTTGATAAATGATAATTTATTATTTTCTGATTTAAAATGAAGAGCCACAAAGCAGAGTTTACAAGCATCCAGGATATTTAGGCAGGTGCAGACCACATGATCCTACATGTTCCCTCTAAACATCGCTTATTTTGTGATTATATAATATACTAAGTAAGGCCAATCATATGATGTATCATCCTCTTTCAGGGTAGAAAACAAAAGTCAGTTTATGTTAGCCTTAATTGCATGGTGTCATCAATTACCAAGAACGATGAACCTGGGATGGTGATGGATCTTTCGTCACAAACCAATGATTATAACATACATTTTCTAGGTAACCTTAAAACATCAAGGATTACCTTGTATGTGTTTTAAATTCTGAAGAAAATGTGAATTTTGAAATTTTAATGAGTATTGATTCTTTTTCCAACATTATTAGTGTTTTAGTCATGTACAATGAATTTCTTTTCAATCAGATAATGCTATGAAATTTAAACATTAAATAAGAATTATTTATAAATGCACATGTCATAGGGTACACTTTATTAATTGATTTGTGCCATTCTCTGCAAAACAAGAATTCAGAAGGATTTTTCTCACTGTAAGAAATATGATATTTGCCACTTTTCTCCTATATAGTATATTGTCCTATAAGGGATTGCTAAGACTTTCAATCTTTTATTAAATTTTCCATTTAAAGCTTCATGTTTCTATAAGGGTATTAAAATAAAAATAAAAACTTTTAGTAATGTCAGAAAAATCTTCAGCTTTTAAAATATTGATGATGGTGTTTATATTAAAGTATTCAAACCATATAGAATATTTCCATATAGAAGCAGCATTACATTTTTATCATAAGAAGTATAAAATTTAAGGGATAAAATTTAAGGGCATCAAAGATTGCTTCATGAACATATGGCTGAGTTTCTGCCCTTCTACAGGCTCACATTATTTTTCCAATAACACATTTTATTTTTGTTGAGACTTAAATGAATGTACCATGGACTAGTTACTATAAGTCTGTGTGTTATTTTGTAGTACACTAAGCTATCATAGGGGAGCAAATATTAATTCATGTGATAGATTGGGGTATGTTTTGGAGAAAATCATCATTTATAAAGAAGACACATAGATTGATTTACTTTCTGAATATTTTGCATTTTTGGAGAGATGAAATGAAGAAAATTCTTTGAATTGAATCATTAATTGTTCCTCAACCTTTCCTTAGGAAAGCATTCATACTGAGATAAGAGATGAAAAGGTAGAATTGAGTTGAACAAAAAGAAAAATCAGAAGAATTATTTTTTTTGACATGGCATTCATCATCTTCAAAAATGTGCATATTTTAAATAATTGAATTCTACCAAGACTTTGCATTCAAACTAGACTTAGATATGTTTTTATAACATGCCTTGAGGAAAATTCTTTGTTATGGCTTCACTGAGCACTCATTAATTTTGTAACAAGAAGTGGGAAGATGATAGCAATTTTGCACCTATCCACAGATGTTTAGTCATTTTAAGGTAAGAAATTCTCACATGTCAACATTTCATGGAATTTTGTAAAACTGCTTATATCCCTTTAAAATCACAATTATCCAATAGTTAATGAAATCAGTTAAAATATATAAGCATGTAAATAAACTCACTTTGTATTATAAAATATTTAAACACATAGAAAACTATAGAGATTAGGTTAATTGATACTCAGATATACACTATTCATGTATGAATTTTCATATTCTTCAGTTATCAAATATGCACTATTCATATATGAATTTTCATGTTATTTTATTTATTTATTTACCTTTAGTTCATTTTTTTTTATCTTTCTTTAACAAAGACTAGAGATAAAAGAGCCAGAAAAAGAACAGTTCCCTTAGAAACTGTATATATATGATCTGAGCAATTTAGGCAGATGGGCCAACAGAAACCTCAGCAGTTCATGCACATCCCCTCACTTGCCTTATCAGTCACAGCCTCAAATCTCTGCCACAAATTTAACCCACCAGGTCTTCTGAGGAATTGCTCTGGCCTTCACCTGAGCTACTTGCCCAGTTTCCCTCTTAAACCCATTCTCATTCCCTCTTAACACTTTAGTATCTTAACAATGAAACAAGCAACCAAAAAAAAAAAAAACCTGATGGCAACATTTTCTTGCTGTCAAATCTCTTTTGCATTTCATTATCTAAAGAAGTAGTTTCTAAACTGGAATAAATAGTCAAAGAATGACCCTTTGCAGTAGGAGAAGAAAATATCGCTCTCTTTGCTTTAACTTACATTTAAAAAATTTGTATTTTCAATGCAGTTTTTGTAATGTGCATATACACTCAACCATGAACATTCAGATATATGCAGTATTGTCACATCTACACACAGGTACATATGCTAATTGTCCTGCAAAATTAAAATGTAGATCATTGGACTTGAGAATAATATTCCAGCTCTCCCATAGTTTGAATTTAACACATTTCTCTCCTTTCCATCATCTGCTGCTCTCCCACTGCTTGCCATTGTGAACTTCCTAATTTCCTCTAAACCTTCTCTTCCTTTCAGTTGGAAGCCCACTTCATCTGGATTATCTAAATCCATTTTGGTTCATTATAGAGTTGCTGCTATATGCTCTTATCTTGAATTCTCATAGTATTTTATTTAGACATTTCAAAAACATCCAGTTAAGTGTGTTCTCATTTATGCCAGCACATATCTTTGTCTTCCAAGTTTAATTTGATACCTTTAATTTAATTAGAAAATTCGTATTAATCTTTCCAGCTATACTAGCTCGCATCATCTGCTACATAACCCCAAATGAAATGCCATCAGGCCCAATTCAAAGGAAGCTTACAGGGTACAGTAAAACTGCCCCCGTCAGATTTTCAGGTCTGCATATCTTTATAGAAGGGGACTATCTCATCTTTCTCGCATGAACCAACTGTTGGATTCAAACTGCTGAACTTTAAATTAGTAGTCTAGCACTTAAACCTCTATACCACCAAAGTTCCATGATATACAGTACTACATAAAAATATAAAACGTATTACTTAAGTCTTTCAGCTCTGGAGTTGAAGAATAGAAAAATCTAGGCTTTAAGCCCATATCCATCATTTGCTAGAAATAGCTCTTTGTTCACACTTATTTATATATATATATATATGCAATAATCTTATTACTTATAAAATGAAACTTTTGAGCATTAATTGGGTAGATCCAACAAAGGCAAAATACTTGACTTCAACCATGTCTCTATTTATCATGATGTTACTTATCATGATGTACAAGGATTTTGGTCTTTGTTACATTGTATTGTAAGTCATACAGAATGCTGTGATACTTGATCTTTGTCAGAAATTTCTTCAACAGAAAGCAAGATGATGAAATCTACATATCACAGGTTTTTCATATGTCAGCTTCTCTGATTATTTTCTCAGCATACAGATCGAATAAACATTGTGAAAGGATACAACCCTGCCACACACCTTTACTGATTTTAAATGGTGCAGTGTTTCCCTTGTTCCAACGGAACTGCCTCTTAAACCATATATAAGTTTTGCATGAAGTGTTTTGGAATTACCATTTTTCTCAAGGTTGTACAGTTTCTCTTGATACACATCGTTGAATACCATGGCATAGTCAATAAAATACAAATAAACATTTTTCTGGTATTCTCTACTTTCAGCCAAAATCCCTTTGACATGATGGATAATGATATCCCTTGTTCATGTCCTCTTATTACTCCAGTCTGACCCTCTGATAGCTCCCTATCAGGGAACTGCTGCAACCATGGCCCTTGGCAAAAATCTTACTCGTAGGCAGTGGTGATGACAGTAAAGTTGTTCTATAATTTGAGCATTCTGTTGGGTCACTTTCTTTGGAAAATACCAATATGGATCTCTTCCAATCTGTTGACTAAGTAGCTGTCTTCCAAATATCCTGGCATAGATAAGTAGCTGCTTTAAGACACACTTTAGCAGAGGATATTAACTGAGTCACACTCTTTTTCTTTTGAAGCCATCTTTGATTTTACCTTGGTAGAGGGTGTAATATCCTGCACCATTTTCAGTGGACCATATGTTATCTCTTGAATGACCACTAGTTATTTTTGGCACAGTGTTTCTCTGCTCTCTACATCTCCCTTGGATGCCTCCTGCATCATTTCCCCATAGAATCATTAAATATTGCAAATTCAGACTTGACATTTTTCTTCAGTTTCATGTAAATATGTTTAAGATACGCTGAAAGTATACTTCCTTTTTGATTTTCTAAATCTAGGACTTTCACAACTCATTATAATATTTGACTTTGTCTTCCGTTTCATCATTTCTTGCATATATCTTAGCTACTTAGCAAGGTTAAGAGTCTTTTCTGACATCCGTGTTGATTTTTTGCTTCTTTCTTGGCTTCTTAATGAACTTTAGTTTTTTGTATGTATAATATTCTTGATTTCATCCAACAAGCTCATTGACTCACCTGTCATAATTGTTCAATGCTATAAATCTTTTCCTGAGATATTCTCCAAATTCAATATCATATTTTGGCTCTCCTGGATTTGTTTGACTTTTCTTCCACTTAATGCTGAATTACATATGAACAATTGATGACTTGTTCCACAGTCAGTCCCAGGCTTTGTTTTAGTTGTTGATTGAACTTTTCTATCATCCCTTCTCACAATGTAGTCATTTTATTGTCTATATAGTTCATATGGAAAAGTCCACCTGTAAACTCTATATTGTTATTACCAAAAACTTCATCACAAATAGAAGTTGTTATTCTAGAAAAATTCTGTCAGCAATTTCCAGCTTAATTTCTATCACCAAGACTATACTTTTGAACTAGTGTTTCTTCTCTTAGTTCCCCAATTTTTCATGCAAATATCCAAAAATTTTTAATGTATCTTGAATTAATTCAGGTTGATTGATTTCCTACTGAAAACTTTTTTTCAACTTCTCCATCTCTAGCTTTGGTGATTACAGTTGTATTGATCAGATTGCCTTGAATGTGGATAGATACAATCCTATCACAGACAACATTGTACTTCAAGATCCAACATCCAAAATTCAGCACCTTGAAATGTTCTTTTTGACAATGAATATAATGCCCTTCCTTTTGACTGTTTCCTTCCTAGGATAGTAAAACATGATTTTATGATGAAAAATGGGCAATACCAGTCCATTTCACTGCACGAAGGTTTAGAACATTTTGTGCTTTCCATTTCATTTTTAAAAAATTATAAATCATTTTATTGGGGCCTCGTACAACTCCCATCATGATCCATACATACATCAATTACATGCAGACCATATTTGCACACTTGTTGCCATCATCACTCTCAAAATATCCTTCCTCCACTTAGACCCCCAGTACCAGCTCCCCATATTTCCCTTTCCTCCTCACTTCTCCTCCTCAATGTGTCCCTTCACTCACTTTTACAAGTTACAATTTCCCTACATTCATGCTTTTTGCATTTGAATTCTGAATAGTAAGTTATGTTTACAGTTCTTCTCCTCATCCTAAGTCCTCTCTCATCACCAATTAAAGACCAAGGCTCTACTCACAGAGGCTTTACTCCACCCATATTATATGGTCTACTGTAGTTAAGGTGACAGCTCTACCTCAGCCATATTTTGAGTGTCTTCTGACCTGAGGGGTCCATCCTCTAGCACTCTCTCTAGCAGTGTTTTCTTTCTGCTCATTAGGACTTCATTACCTACCAGTGGTTCGAATTGTGTATACAATTTTCAGTGCCTACTTCCTCAGAAGTGCACAGCCAACTGCTTCTTCAGAGTCTGGTTTTAGTGGGAGGCTTCTCTGAAACCTGATCGTTTTGGGCCACCCTGTTGGCATTTGAAATATAAATGCCATAGCTCCCAGCATCACAGCAGCACATAAACCATGGCAGTAAACAAAGTGACAGGTGGTGCAGTCTTCTAAAATAAACTTAGAAGCCTCCCAAGGTTGGTAGTCTTCAACAATAAAGTATTATCACAGTGACTAAGTCTTGTGAGTTCCATGAGTCCCTATATGGCCAGTATCCTTATTAGTTTTGATGATTTTTGTGCTTCCCTCTTCCATATGAGTATTCCTGTCATCCAAGCTAATATAGCTCTGCTCTTCTTCCTTCTTCTATATTATCTTTGCCTTCCTCCAACCTAATACAGGTCTGCATTCCACTTAGGGCATTGCCCTACCATCTCTTGTAATCATCAAACAATGTTTATCTCTAAGGGGCAGTCTTTTCTTGAATTTTTAGAATTTTCTCACACAATATTAGAGATCTTCAAAAGGTTCATGGAAAACTTTATAAAAAAAAGCTGTGCCTGGATTAAAACAATTTTATACTAAGATAGACGCAAACTAATTTGTTATAACATGTTTGAGCAGGATCTAATTGGAAGCACTAAGGATATATCATCAGTTTTTTTAAAGATCTTATCAGAACAACATGAATTCTGCTAAAATTGAAGCAAGAACAAAAACCATATGCAAGGTAAAATTTTGAAGGATGGTGAGATCATTGATGCCTTGTGAAAGATATATGGGAAAATGTCCTAATGAAATGAATTGTTAGAAAAAATGGATACCATGTTTTAAGAAGGTATGCAATGATGTTGAAGATGAAGCCACATTAATGTTTTGGGGGAAAATATAAACCTTTGTTTCCTAATTGAAGAGGACTATAATTAGCCACAGAAACAATAGCTCACACCATAGGTATTTGAATTGGCTCACTTTAAACAAGTTCATTTCATTGGTCTATGTTTTTGTCATTGTGTCCATACAAGGCTGGTTAGACTATTGTGGCCTTATAGTAAGTAAAATTTCTGATTGCCAAGGGTGAATCTTCCTATTTTGTTCTTCTACAGCACTACTTTGCTTCTCTGAGGTCAGTTCCCCCTTTTTTGGGGTTTTTTTGGGGGGGATATCACTGCTCTCTGGTGGTGGGAGTAGGAGGCCCAGCCCCACTACTGGAATCGAACCTCCATCCCAGTAGGCCGCAGTCCCGCACACAACCACTACGCCACCGGGGCTCAGCCCAGTCAATTCCCTTTTAATGGAACTTTGCAATACATGTTTCCATCTCTTTGAAGAATGAAGATGTAGTCTGTCTTAGAATTGGATTATATCTACATGGATTTGAGAAGTGTTGACATTTTCACAAAATTTATATATATCCCTTTTGGTGTCATATATTAGTGCTTTGTAGTTTTCCTTGTGAGAATATTTTGCATTTCTGATTAGATTTATTTCTAAATATTTTCCCTTCAGATCTTACTTCTTTAGCATAAAAGAATATGACTGATTTTTAAGTGGCTCATAATTTAATTTTGATGCTTGTTTCATCATACATAATATATTTATAAAGGAACAAATGAAATGATATTGTGTCAGAAAGTCTAATGATCAGAAAACAAATATCAAATTTATTATCATGTTATTTTTAGATAGATCTTTCATCTGTACCATAGTTAAAACATTTCTATTCTTTGCTTTAATAAGTTCTTCACAATGATTTCATCACAATTCAATTGGCATCTACATATAATATCGATAATGAATTGGTTCTCTCTTGAATTGTTATGACTGATTTTTGTATGTTGTTGTTGTACTCTGCCACTTGGTTGAATTTATCAATTTTCAGTTTAATAATTGTCTTGCTTAGTCTTTGGGATTTCCTATGTATAGAATCATGCACATTAACTGAAAATATAGACATAGTTTCACTTATTCCTGATCAATCTAAATGGCTTTGGTATCACATTTTTGTTTTGTTTTGTTTTTGGGGGGCATCATGCCTTTGGTAGTCGTCGGCGCTACCCAGTGCCGCTCCTGAGAGCGGATTTGAACCGCCAAGCCCACGGGCTACAGTTCCGCACTCAATCACCTATGCCACCAGGGCTCAGCCCCTGGTATCACATTCTTGTCTTATTTCTCTATCACTTTGTACACAATATTGAATAGGAGTTATGATGGAAGGAATGCTTGTTTGGTTTGCATTATCAAGGGTAATGATTTATGTCCTTTCCATTGAATATAATATTGATTTTTGGCTATCAAGACATTCCCGTGGTGATGCTGAGGAGTTTTCTATTCATATTTTGTTTAAATTAATTTTGTCATAAATCTGGTAGGCTAGTCACTTAGTCATGATACATTGTTTGTTTTTGAAATGTGGAAGTCTATTGTCTGAGATATTTTTGGTACTATTTTATTCTATCTTCTTGTCAGACAATTGCGTGTAATTTTATTTCTTAGTGATATTTTTGCCTGACTTTGATACAAGACTGTGATTTCTTCAAAGAATAAACTGAGGTGTGTCATCATTTTCTGTGATGAAGAGCAATTTGCATGGCTCTGCATTCAGTTGTGCTTCCAGTCTTTGTTATAATTCTTTAAGGAAATCTTCTGGGATAGGACTTTGCTGTAACTTTAAAAAGTGTTTTATACTTTTGAAGTTTCTTTTTTTGTTAGGGGTCTGTTCAAATGTTATGCATCCAATTGGGTTATATTTGTTAGGTCCTCTGTTTATAGAAATGTGTTCACTTTGCATTTAACTTTTTTTGAGTAAACATCTTAACAGTTTGTCCTTTTATTTTCATTGAGTCTGCTGAAAAATTGTTTCATTTCTAATTCGTGTTATTTATTTTTCTACTTTTACTTTGTAAAACTTGCAAGCAATTTGTCAATTTTGTAAACCAAATTTACAAAACAAACTTCGAAAACAAACTTCTAGTCTTATTCAATCCTATCATTTTTATTTTCTAATTCTATTTACTGGTATTTGTGCTCTAACTTTTCTTACTTACTTTCTCCTGGTAGGCTATTTTTGCTCCTCTTTTGAAACTTTTGAGAGCAGGTGCTGACTTTTGTGTTTTGAGATGGGCATTTCTTACAACGATTTGTCCTTTTGTCACTGCTTTTGCATGCAAAGATCTGTACCTTTGCATGGTGTGTTTTCATTTTTGTTGAATTAAAAGACTATTTTATTTCATGTTTACTTCGTTCTCTTTAGCTGATGTTCTTAGGTGCTATTGAATCCATTCTGAAGCTAGTAACCTTAAGTGCAGCAGACTGATGAACCCCACTCAGATCTGTAACATCTCACAATCATTCCTATGTTCCAGCTCATTGTTCAGTACTGTGCCAATCTAGCTCACTGAGCTTCCACTTGTTAGCCTTCACACTCTATTTTAAAAAGCATGATGGCTTTCTGATGATCCTAGCCCCTCCTTCTGACATGTCCAATTATATGAGATCATATCCTCCAATCTTTGGTTATAAAGAACATTATTGATATACATTTTTCAAGAACAGTTTGTCCTATTTATTATTCAGTTGAGAATAAGTCTTTTGTTTACAGAAACATTGTGTGGCCATAAAATTTTCCTCCTAAAGGTGTTCAAGTTAAGCTCCCAAAGTTTCTTCTTTGTAATAGTGGCCAAATGCATAAGTATTATTTTTATGATTATAACCTATATATTACTGAATATAGCTTTTGTAGAGCAAAGAAACCCTGAATAAATTTGCTTGGTTAAATAATTTTAGTATATAAAATGCAAATTTTGAATGACAAACCAGTGGTTTGTAAGTTACAAAGTAGAAACCTTTGTAATGATTTGCTCAGCATACAAATTGAATAATATGGTGAGAGTATACGTGGTTATTGCATTATTATGTTTGAATATTATACCTTAGCAAACCCAAGGCGCCAGTCCTTATCTGTAACATGAACATTTCATGAATTGGATTGGACTTGCCAGCAAACAGCAACAACATAGTGGTAAATGCTAAGGATATAGTACTGAGCCCTTCCTATGAAATATCATTCACCAGGGAGAAGTTAGAGAAGGATTCGCTGAGAACATCTCCCTTTAAGGTAGTTTATAGAACAATGTACCCCTGAGTGGGTTAACATATGAACAGAAAGTTTATTTTTATAATTTAGGATATCACTATATGCCAGCCAAACAAAATCCTTACCTGTCAGTCAGTCATTGTGCTGTTATGCATATTGCTATGATGTTGGAAGCTAAAGCCAGTTCATGTACTGAAAGCTACACATTCATGACATTTTTGTTCCTTTTTTTTTACAAAAAATTGTTTGGCCTTCATGAACTAGAACAAAAGGAGCCCATGGTTTTATTTTGTGAAATGCCAGAACAGTCACTTGTGTACCACTTGCCTCATCTTATGATCCTGGCTGCATTCTCAGGGGTACCCAGATGTCTGATCAGAGACCATTCTGGAAGAGAGCATGGCTTCCTAGGGTTTAGAATGATTGGGACACCATGTTGACTGACTCTATAGCAATATTTTCATTAAATCGTTTCATTCTCTGATTTAACTTTATACTTGTGGCCTTTTAAATTGGCTCAGTTGGTATGGGAGTCCTTATTTCTATCCCAGAATGGCCTCAGAAGCATTTCTATCATCTGCATGAGGGGTGTAGGAAGTTACTGGTCACATCATATCCCTTTAGTTTACAGAAAAATGAAATTAGCTATGGAACAATTGCATCACAGCATGTGTTATACAAACTTATTTGATTAAAGCATTGAAGAGCAAAGTGTAGTATCTTCCATTTGTGACCTAAAAATTACACAGAACAGAACTTCTAGATATCTCCCTCTTTAACCACTGAAGTCTATTTCATACTATTTATTTTAAAGCTAATTATAAAGCACCAACTTGGTTGAATTCTACTCTCAAAGAAATATGTCTATTTTTATTGCTATGATATTATTTTAAAAAGAAAAAATATATAGGGAAGCTCTTGAGGATTTTAAATATATATATATATACACACACATATATATATATATAAAACCTGCTATTCAGTCTTACATTCATACACATATCACACAAGCAAACATACTTAGAAGAGTAACAAAAATTTACTTGGAGCTTAATACATACATATGTTAAAAAAATTTGTTTGCTAAAAACTCACCTTTTGTTATTATAGTACCAAAGAGTAGAAATTGAGTTAAAGCAATTATTTTTAACAAAGTTCTGGTTGCTAATGTGAATTTCTTATATTATGGTTGCTAATGTGAATTTCTTATATTATGGAGAAATTGTGTTCAAGTATAAAAGAAGCAAGTAGCACTATATTTCTGTTGTTTATTTAAATATAGATGGCATTGTTTATCAATTCATGAGAAGCTATTGTAACTTTTAAGTTGGCATACCTTATCCCACGTATCAGCATTCATTTTTCATCAATTACTTTGTAACCAGTCTACTTGTCATTCCTTAAACATAATAATCATCTGCTGAATACATTTATTATTCATTTTTACTACTCCATATGGTACAAAGAGTTGGTTCAATTCTAAGTAGAAAAATACCTGCTTTTCCTGGAATTGTTGAGAAAGTACTATTCTTTACAACACATAATTCAATTTTATAGATAATTGAAAAACACTCAAAAAGGCACCTTGTTTTTAAGATTTTCACTGTAATTTAAAACAATGTAAACTTTATAGTACACACAATCATAAGCATTTATTTTTAAAAAACTACTTGAAATATAATTTGTGTGTATATGGCAATTATCTATCGGTTATCCCATGCACTCAGCTCCCACACAGTCGTTTTTCACCCTGTTCTTAGAATAGAGATTAAAATCCTTCCTATGGTCTGTAACCCTCTTGTCTTCTTTTCCAGACTTATCTTATGTTCTTTTTATAATGGTTTTACTTTGCTCCCTCCTGCCACAGACCTTTGTCCACATTGTTCTGAAATGTTCTTTCCTTTTTATATTAAGTAATGTCTACTCATCAATCATGTATTGCTTAAAGTGGGATATTCTCAGAGAATCCTTCTCTAACTTCTCCCTGGTGAATGATATTTTGTAGGAAGGCACAGTACTATATCCTTAGCATTTACCACTATGTTGTTGATGTTTGCTGGCAAATTCAATCCAATTCATGACAAGTTCATATATTACACATAAGGACTGGCCCACTGGGCTTTCTAATGTATAATATTCAAACATAATAATGTAATAACCACGTATACTCTCACCATATTATTCAATTTATATGCTGAGGAAATTATCAAAGAAGTTGGCCTATATGAGGAAGAATGAGACTTCAGGATTGGAGGAAGACTTATCAGCCAATGGAATATGCAGATGCCATAAACTCACTTGATAAAAGTGAGGAGGAATTGAAGAATTTGCTAATGAATATTTAAGGATTGCGGTCTTCATTATGAACAATAGCTCAGTGAAGAGAAGACCAAAATACTTACAGATGGACTAGTAGGTAACATCATGATAAATGGAGAAGAAGTTCAAGTTGTCAAGGCTTTTTTCTTGATTGTATTCACAAGCACTGCTCATATAAGCAGTAGCCAAGAGACAAAAGGACCAGCTGCATTAGGTAAATTTGCTGCACAAGATATCTTTAGAGTACTGAAACAGCAAGGATCTTACACCAGGGCCTAATGTAAGCCTGCCCTATGTCATGGTATTTTCAATTGCCATAACATGTGAAAGTTGACAAGGAATAAGGAAGGTCAGAAAAGGAATCAGTGCCTTTCAATTCTGCTTGGAAAGCATATGAAAGTACCATGGATGAATAAAAAGACAAACACCTCTGTCTTGGAAGATTTATGGATAGAGTGCCCCTTGGAGGCAAGGAGGACGAGAATTCATCTTACATATTTGAGAAGTGTGTCAGGAAAACCAGTCCCTCAAGAAGGGCATGATGTTTGGTAATGTAGATGAGCAGTAAAGAAAAGGAAGGCCTGAAGGAAACAGTAGGACGCCTTGGATGTAAGAATGGTCCCAAGCCTGGCAACAATCGTGAGCATGGCTCAGGGCCAGGCAATGTTTATTTTGTTGTCTATCAGTTCACTCTGGGTTAGAACTCACCTGATGGCATCTAACAACACAGAAGGATCAATATTTTAAAAAGCAGGCTATCAGATTTTTCTCTCTCAGAATTTCTGAGTTTGCACTGCTAACTTTTGTGTTAACAGACAGGCACTGAATGATTGTGGGTTCATTTTTGTCACTGTACCAAGCCTATTTAGTATCTGCCTCTCTGAACAGCATGCACAATAGGACAGACAAATTGTTTTCTATGGATTTAATGCCTTAGTGCTTGATTCAGTATATGGCATAGATATAGGATACATTCAGAAAAGTGATAAGAGCACAGCCAAGTGACTACACTGTGTTCTTGGATAGTCTAGGGGGAAAAGCACTTGCAATGACTACTGTGTTCCAAAGGGTCCTGGTGTATAAATAGATAAGTATTTGATATAAAAATATGAGGTAAGGATTATTAGAGGGGGAATCTAAGAATACTCTGTAGAGGGTAAAAATTAAAAATGGTTTGAGAACACACAGTACATGGCAAAAGAATATGTACTGGAAAAATAGATGAATAAAGAAAAGTTCTTCAGCATAAAACTGTGCAAATGTTATCTTTCACTGATTGTCACTTGCAGATGTTTGAAGTCAGCATTGGTGTGAAGGGTCTTAGGTAGTCTATTGACAATGCTCAAATATAGCAATATGAAACAGCCAAACTGTGCACATACTGATAGCTATTATGATTCCAAATTCATTGTTTATCACAACTAATGATTTCATAACTATCTAGAATGTGGTCTTATTCAGTGATTTTGTACCATAAGAAATATTAGTCAATTGTTATTATGAAACTTGGTTGTCACTATATGAACTAGCTGTACTGCTTATACCACCAGCAAAGAAATAAGACATGCAACTAAAAGTTCCAATCTTAAAAGCATGCTAGGAAGTCTTTATCTAAGACTTTAAAAATTAGACTGTATCTTAGACTTATTATGTCAATGGAGATCACCCTCCTGAAGCTGTGTTACATGCTTTTTCCCATTTTCGGTATACAAAATCTAGGATCAACAAATCTAGAGAGATAGCAAGTAGAAGAAGGGTTTGTGGGGAAGGGGTACAATCGTAGACGTTGGGTAAAGTCATACTCTGTAAAGGAGTGCATGTAGAAGAATGTTTGGAAAATGAGTGAGGTAGCAATTGTACATTCTATCTGATACGATTGAAATTTAGAGTGATATGACAAATGTATTAAATCTGAACTAATAATAACACATAATGAGGACCATCAAAGTCTATGATAATGGAATAAAAGTCAGCAAAAGAAAACTGTTTTATTAGATACTTTGATCTTCATTGACATAAAGAATAGGCAGCTGGAGGGAGGTACAATCTGGATGAGCAAAAGATTAATTTCAAAAAACTTGACTCCTGCTTCCATGAAAACTGACTGTTGATCCTTTAATCAAGACAAATTCCTTGACCTTTTTAGCCTTTTTATTTTCATTTATCGCACTGTAAACTGTTGGTCCAACTGTGATAATTTTAGTCTTCTTTACATTAAGTCCCTCTCACTTTCAGTAAGCAAGGCCGTGTCATCTGCATATACCAGGTTGTTAATAAGCTTTCTTTTAATTCTAATGCCATGATTTTCTTCATATAAGGCAGCTTCTCGGATGATCTGCTTAGCGTACAGATTGGCTATGTCTGAAGAGAATTCAACATTGGTGCACACCTTTCCTGATTTAAACTATGTTTTGTTTCCTTGTTTTCTTCATAACTGCCAGTTTTTGCATAAGCACAATAAAATGCTCAGGGATTTCCATTATTCTCAAGGCTATGAAATCCATGAGTCAATAAAACACAAGTAAACATTTCTCTGGTATTCTTTGCTTTCAGCCATGATTCATGTAGCATCAGCATTGATATTGCTGCATCATTTTATGAATTCAATCTGAATCCAGTTTATGTACTACAACAAAAGTTGATGGACAATATTCCAACATTGTATTTGCATGTAATAATAGTGATGTTGTTTGATAATTTCTACAATCTGTGTTCTCACCTTTCTTTGGAGCTGTTACAAATAGAGATCTTTCCTAATCTGGCATTCAGGTCGATGTTTGCCAAATTTCTGGGCATAGAAGAGCGCATGCTTCAAGGGCTGCATCAGGCTGTGGAAACATGCAAATTGGCATTCTGTCCGTTCCTGTATCCCTGTTTTTGACTAATGCTAACAATGGATCTTGGACCTCTTTCTTCATTAGCACTGGTCCTGGATCAGATGCTACCTCCTGAAATGTGTGAACTTGGACTAGTACTTTTGATAAAGTCATTTTGTGTACCTCTTCCTTTGATTTTGATGCATCCTGCATAATTCAATATTTTGCCTAACGTGTACTTTAATATTGTAAATGTAGGCTTGAACTTTTTCATCAGTTCTTCCTGCTTCATATGTGTAGAGCATGTTCTTTCTTTTTGATTTTCCCCACCAGGTCTTTGCACATTTCATTATCACATTTCTTCTTCTCCAGCTGCCCTTTGAAATGTTCCGTCCAGCGGTTTCATCAGCTCCTTTCTTCCATGGATCTCAGCTGCTATATCATTCAGAGAATGCTGTCAAGTCCCTTCGGATGTCTTCTTTGACATTTTCTGTATTTCCTCTCTAATGACAGTTTTCTTTGTTTCTCTAGTTTGTTTTCAATGTCAACCCAGAGCTCATCCAGACTTCTGTCATTAGTTTTCAAGGAAATAAATCTCCTCTTGTCATGTTTTGAGATTCACGTGGGATGTACTCAAACTTGTGTTTTGACTCTCCTGACTTCTTGTAATTTTTGGACACTCAATGTGAGCAATTAATGGTCTTTTTCATAATCAGTCTATGCCTTATTTTGGTTACAGATAGCAAGAGTCTCATAGTCGCTTCCCACAATGTAGTCAATTTTATTTCCCTATATTCCTTCTGGAGAAGTCCATGTGAATAGTTGCAGGTTGTGCTGTCACAAATAAGTGTTTGCAATGAAAAGTTTTCCATCTTGCACAATTCTATTATTCAATCATTTCTACCAACAAGTCCATTTTTTCCAACTACTAATTTGACCTCTTTGTTTCCAGTTTTTACATCCCAGTTGCCAATATGATCAATAGATCTTCATTACGTATTTGAGCACTTTCAGATTAAAGAAGTTCATAGAAATGTTTTCTTCATCACTAGCTTTAGTGGTTGGCATGTGCTTTTGAATAATAATTGTATTGATTGGAATTCCTTGTATGTGTATAAATAACATCGTATCACAAACAGTATTATACTAAAATGTAGATCTTGCAATGTTTTTATTTGTAATGAATTGGACATCTTTCCTTTGGAATGTATCTTTTGAGGCAGAACAAACCAGGTGATTATCTGATTGAAAGTGTCCAATATCAGTCCATTTCAGCTCACTAATGCCTACTATATTGATCTTTTTGTGCTCCATCCATTTTTGATGACTTCATTTTCCTAGATTTTGTACATGCCATCTTCCAATTATTGATAGATACGTGTAGCTATTTCTTCTCGTTTTGTGTCATGTGCCAGCAGCAAAGAGTTCCCCAAATCTTTACTCTATCTGGGCCACTACATTGGTCTCTACTTTGAGAGGGTAGGTATTCTCAGCTGTGTATTGAGTGTCTTCCAAATGGAGAGCCTCATCTTCCATCATTATATCTCATAGGGCTCCTGTGCTATTTATGAGATTTTCAGTATCAGACAATATTCTTCTATGCATAATGTTTCTGTGGCTAATTATTAGGAATTGAGCAGTTTTTTGTTTGTTCTTTGGTTTGTTCCATAGTTTCTTCTTAGTCTAGAAGTCCTGCTGAACACTCTTCCCCTTGGATGACCCTATATTCCAGTATCACTGCAATATTCAGTGCCATCACTGTAAGACAAACTAGAGGCGACAGTGAAAGCATTGCTGGAGTTTTCTAAACTAAACCAGTGGCTTCAATTGCTTGAAAACCTGGACACAATGATTTGCTAAAGTCAATGGAAAGATCTGGAAAGTGAGAGATGTTACTGAAAAATATAAGAAGAAAATAGAAAAGTATGATAAAACACTAATTTTTGGAGTAAAATGAATCATGTAAAAGATTCAGAACCTGCCACGAGTGGTCTTTTTAAGGCAACTGACAAAATGCCAGTATTTTCCACTCTCTTTCATTAAATTTTTATGACTTACATGTCTATATTAAGATATAGCTATAAGTTTATATGTAATTTTCCAATCCCTTAAGACAATATCAAATATTTAAGTGTAATGAAAGTCAAAAGCAATAAAAATGAAAACTTTGAAAAGAAAGAAGTATTCAACTTATTCTTAGAAACTACTTACACTGGAGTCACTGTAACAGAACTACGCAGTACATATTAGGGACTGCTTACATTTTAATTATCATTATTGTTTTACATTTTTGAACCTAGGGTTTCTGGGATGTAGGGTTTATCTGTCCTGGATTCCATGTATCAAGAGCTTTTATCTGTTCCAGTGTACATGCTCCAGTCTAGCCAGCTTTGTGAGGTAGAACTGGGGTCATGGGAGCGGGGGAAAGGAGGAATGTTAGGTGCTTTGTTGGTCCTCTACTAGCTCTGGCTTACTCATCCCTTCCTTGTGACCCTTCTGTGAGGGGGTGTCCAATTGTCTACAGGTGGGCTTTGGGTTCCCGCTCTGACCCCACTAATTCCCAATGATATGATTGTTTGGGTCATCTGACACCTGACACCTCAACCCATTGATGTCTTATGTGGCTACTGTGCTTCATCCATGTAGACTGTGTGGCTTCCCAGCTAGATGGCTGCTTGTTTAACTTCAAGCCTTTAAGATCCCAGACACCATATATATTTTATGTATAGCTTTTTGCCCCCCAGAACATTTGTATATGCAACCATTTTGTCTCCAGCAATCATGTCAGGAAAGCAAACTTCACAGAATGAAAGGTTATCAGAACAAAGTGTTCTTGTATTGAGAGGGTACGGGAGTAGAAGTCCAATGTCTGTTTACTTCCTTAATACTTAGCATATACATATATACATAGACCCATACCTCTACCCTTATATATTAATATATAAACATATGTATATGCCTATATTTATACACCTATAAATGTCCTTTGCCTCCCTAGTTCTTTCCTTTCTTTCCTCTTGATTTCCTCCTATCCCACTATCATGTTGGAGCTTACTTCTCCATCAAACACCACCAGTCTATGCCCTCCCCACCACTGACTTCAGCTCTCTCTTCTTCCCTTTGTCCCTGGATTGGTTGACTCTGCACTCCTTTTCTCCTACCTCCCCCTCTCCCCAGGACCATTTGTCCAATTGTTTGCTCCTTGAGATGGTTTATTTTGCCTAGCTGATATACATATGAAAAAGAGAAAGAAGGGAAAAAGGGGGAGGGGGTTATGAATAGTTCCAGATCTGTCTGCTGACCCTTATGTATGGTTTCTGATAGAGTCTAATGAAGTGGCATGCCCTGCTCTCTGAGTCTGAAATCTATTTTCAAGATTCCTTGGGGACTTGAGTACTTGCTGTTTTGTTACGCTCCCTTTGTGTTTTGCCCCACTGGTGGTGGTGGTGGTGCTGGGGAGGGGTTTACACTCTTCACCGTTCCCACACTGTGTGTCTAATGCTGTCCCTACACAGCACTGTGGGTCAGTGAAGGGATGCCGTCTCTCGTACTCTCTGTGCCTTGGCTGCTCCAAGCAAGAAAGTCATCCTCAGGGATTTGTGGGCCAGGATGAGATCCCTCCCCCCAGTCTCTCCATCTTAGTTTGCTGCCATATGTTCTGGACAGACCCACTACTCTCCCCCAGCTGCTTCTTCAGTGCTATCTCTGTAGTGCAATCTTCTGTGGAGGGGATTGATGTACCTGGAATTAGGCTGGTTCCACAGACCTCACTGTTAGTTCAGTGCTTCATGTCAGTGTTTTCCCCTCAAGACTTGGCCTTCCATGTTGAGGTCTGACCCTCTCTCTCTTCCCTGTGGAGACATAAGCAATGCCCTCTTCATTAGTGGGTTAGTACCCAAGTGGATGAAAATGTAGACTCATTCATATTATCAGGTCAGACTGTTGATCACACTTTCTATTGAGAGGTTCTGAAAAGATAGCATAAAAGTGAGAGACAAAAAGGGCTGATTTGTGGCAGATGGGGGACTGGTTTTGCCCCCACAACAAAGCACCTGCTCATGCAGCCATTTCAATGTGCCAGGCAAAAAACAGCATGCCTCTCTTGTCCCAAGTACCTTATTCTCCTGCTCTCACTCAGTGCAACTTTGTGTTAGTCCAGAAACAAATTCATAGGCATTCATATGTGCCTCAGAAAGAACTTTATATAAAAAGTGACAGTATACTAAGGGAACATCCCATCCCAGTCCAGATCAAGTCCATAAGACTGATATTACCCCATATGTCAATACTATCTCACCAATTCCTCTAGACTCTTGCAGCCCTGCAATGATGCTGAATGCAGGAAGATCACATGCCAGTGGGTGGAAAGTCATAAGGAACCCGTGGCTGAGAAGCATCTAAGCACAGGTGTGAGTCTTCAGGGCTCCAGGGCTCTGGCTCCATCAATGTACCTCTATGTGGCTTGTCAACAGAAATATCTTTCAGGGACAACTTGTATGTCCCACGTCCAGCAATGAGGTCATCAGGCTGCCACCTGACGACAGACGAGACTCTGCCCCTTCACTCTTTCTAGTCTCAATAGTCTCACGTCACCAAATTAAGTGACTACTACAGGCTTGCTTTTGGTTTGGCGAATGAAAGTTGACATGAAAGGACAGTAACTTGACTCCACAGAAGAGGTGAAGGAGAAAGAAAAGGGAGGTGCTATCAGCTACTCAAAAAGATGAGTTTGGAAAATATTTCCAAGAATGGAGCCACAGATTTGGCAAACATAGTAAGTGCAATAGAGTGTGCTTTGAAAGTGATAAGGTAGTTTTGTAAAAAAAAAAGTATAAAGAGACTTTGAAAAAAATTCCATTTTTTGAGTATTCCCTCATAGATGATCCAAATTATTTAAACTATGTAAAATGTAGATAGTAGTTGGTATCCTTTTGTTAAATACATATCTGGGAAAAATACATATCTGTACTCATAGAATGAAACAAAATGTCTACTTATAAAACAATATGTATTTATATATATTCTATGTTATTTCTTTTCCTTATGCTTGGAGACTATATTCTTTTATTTCTTTTATATATTCCAAGTCCTTTCCTTTATGTGGTCTCCAGCAGCACTACTTTTTTTCCATATCAGATTTGATTTTTTTCCTTAAGCTTGTACCAGCTGTTAGACTTCTGTATTTTGTACTCCAAGAAATAAACAATCCTCCATCGTGTTTATTTTTTATATTCTCTTCTACCTCTATATTCAAAATTGGAACCATTTATGAGGTCTCAGTGCATTTCAATGTTCTTGGAAATGATTTCTCACACTTATATTTGTTATTTCAGGGTATCTTTCATTTATAAGCTGCCAAGAATCCAGGGACTCCTCTTTACATTTCCCTCTGTTGAGTATCTCCTAGCAGTGAAGGTCCAATATTTAGCATATGGCTAAGTTTTAATCTATCTATACACTTTCTATGGTCATTTTTTACTTATGTACTATGATGTTGTTTTAATGCTGATTGCAACAGAGAGGTCTGAGTTGCCCAGTATACCCCGTGACAAAACAGTAACAAACACTAACTGGGGAGTGAAATCTGACTCATGACCACACTAAGCCAGTCAGGGTTCTTTCATAGGATTTTTGATCACTAATTCTCTACAAACATGGGCTTTCTTCAGAGAAGGCACTGGGAAATTCCAGTTTCAAAGCCTCCAGTTAGTAGCCTCATATAAAACACTTGCACATCCTACGTTTGCATTTTTTAATATCTTCAGAACCTTGGATAAATAGTTGAGTTGATTTGAAGCAATGATGAAAGGGATGTTTGTTCTCTGCTTCCCTGAAATATGAGCTCTTAAAAGATGTGGGCTCTTTGAAGTCACTGCATACATCTTTATACCTAATTTGTTTGGCAACATGTCTACTTGATATTAAACACTTAATACATGCTCACTTAATACTTGTTGATTAACAAAGAATGCTCATTTGACGGTTTGTCTGGACTCATGCCATTCCTCTGCTTTATGAACACCATTTACTTCCTACCTAACTCATCTTTAATTCTGCCTCAGTATTGTGAGTATATAACAAATGAAAAGCTGGAAATGTTTAATTATTCTTCTATAATGTATTATCTGTTACATCAACTACCTAATCAATATTTTACCTCTAATTGAATTTGCACACATAAGGACATTATAAATGATGTTGTGTGCACTCCATTTGGTCTTCTGCTTCTTCAGAACTTCTTTGCCCACCATCTGTCCTATTATATTCTCTCTTGGATGATGATTTGGCTGTCAACAATAGCACACATATTCATAGACTGAGTGAAAATATCCATGCAGGACTTTGCTAAAATTTAGCAATGCATTCCCCATAATTAAAAAAACATAAGAGATTTTGAGGCTGAAAATTAGTCTGCCAGGTTACACCCATGGAAACTCATTATTACTTTCAAACTTTGGACATTTACAATGGATAATTGAAGATTCTTTTAACTAAAGCACTGTAAATGGCATAACTATGCTATTCTTATTTGGAATTCAGCCCCTGTTTGCAGGTTTTACTGTTTTGAAAAATGTTTGATAAATTTATAGCAGAACAGGAAATACTTCTGCCAACTACGTAAGTGCTTTGGACATAATTTGTATTCCTGCTGTTATATGCAGAAACTTGTGCCAGAGGGGCGGGGGTAGTATAATGAAATTTTGTTTGGAAAGATATCAGCAGTCTGGAAAGGTAGTTTTAATCTATAAATATCTCATTTAGGGAGAATTGAACACCAACTAAACTCGGTTTCAAGAAATAAGGTACTTAAGATAATCAAAATATCCCATTCACATAAAAATGCTTTTAAGTGATATATTTTTATGAATTTTCAAATATGAATAGCATTTGATAATTTATTTTGTCATTGATGAATTTTCAAGTAAGAATGGCATTTGATAAATTATCTTACATATTAAAACTGAAAAAAAATGAGTCCTTATCTATGTTCAGCAAACTTATAAGAGTCGTCGTGGATCTATGACTTAGGCATCGGGCTGCTAGCCAAAGGTTGATGGTCCAAACACTCCATCAACTCAGCGAGAACAATAAGCCTGCTCCTCTGATGCCTACTGTATCTGAAACCACATACAGTGTCATGCTAAGTGGGAGTGGGCTTAACTGCAGTGGGAAGCACTTCTATTACGAGGTTTGCATCATCATATATGCCTATTGATTGTGAATTTTTTGAGGGTACATCTGTCTTCTTTCCATAAAGTTAGCACAACCAGATACACTCAAGGAAACAAGCATTTAGCTATGCATTTAGCTATGTCTGTTGATTATCCAGGTAATGTTTCAGACAATTACTATGAAAATTAGCCAAGCTAACACCTGTAATATTTGTAAAAATGCTAGGGAGGAGTTTGTAAATGCGGTCTGTAAGAAAATGTGTTCCTAAAGCTTTACATGAGTAGATTTTGGAGCAAACAACGCAATTTTCAAAGTACAAAATGATTTTTTTCTTTTCCACCATTCTAGGTTATACTTGATTCATGATCCATTATACTTTTGAATGTTTACTTATTTCAGCATTCTTCAATTAATCTATCATTGACTAATGCTCCATAGTTACTTACATAGTAACTTAGCCATGTATTGCTCATAATGTACCTTTATATATAAAAGGTGGTAGTCCTAGTGTTCCTTATCACTTCTCTATTTCAAATATTTGCCGATAGTGTCAACTACCAATTTAGCAAAAGTAAAATATTAAGTAAAAACATTCACTAAGTTCTGTTGGAATATTTCATTTGCTTTCTGGATGACAGACTAGGACCAACATTTAAAAATAAAGATGTGGTCTTGTGGCAAACTAATTAACTGTAGGTGTTTATATTGTTTCATATATTAATGAACAAATATTTTAGTGACTTTTTCTCTCTGAATGATTAAAGACCTACTTACTTGCTTCACATGTTTATAGCTTAAATTATAAGTAACATAAAATAAAAATGCTGTCCACAGATATCTACTCTGTACAGATATACCCATGGTTGGTTGGAAGTTCTGTGGTACCTTCACTGCTATTATTAGGTGCCATCGAGTCAAGTCGGACCCACAGCCACCCTATGCCCAACAGAATGGAACACTGCCCAATCCCGCGCCGTCAGCACATGGTTCCTGGAGCCAGTGTTGCAGTCACTGTGCCCCTCTGGCTCATTGAGGACATGCTTTTCTTTTGCTGTTCCTCCACTTTACCAAGCATGATGTCTTCTCCTGTGACTTATCTCTCCGGCCATAATGTCCAAAGAACGTAAGAATAGTCTAGGCACCCTGGCTGCTAAGAAGCACTCTGACTATACTTCAAAGACAGATTTTGCCCTTTTAAAAGCCACAGTATATAATTTTCATTAAAAATAACTACATAAATTCAATAATATCTTATTAACATTTTAGGTTTCTTTAGGCACATACTCAAATTACTAATCCAGAATTATTTTTTGCTGACCTTTTTAGTCAACCTATAATTCTTGCCTTATGATATTAAAAGAAGTGTAAAATTTTAATAATAATATTAAGAGTGGACATATTTGATTTCTTACTTAATTTAAGGGAAAGGTATTAATTGTTCCTTAATTAGGCATGACATACTATTGTTTTTTTGGGGGGGGCATCAATGCCCTCTGGTGGTCATGGGAGCTACCTGGCCTTGCTTCTGGAGAGCCACCGCTGCATTTGAATAGCCAAGCCCGTGGGCTGCAGTCCTCCACTCAACCACTACGCCACAGGGGCTCAGCCCATACTATTGTTTTAAGATTTTTTTTATCTTTCTCAAATATCAAATCTCAAATTTCTGACTCATTCTGTATTACATCTGATAGAATTAAAATTACACTATATATAAAGTATAAGATTATCTCTATGTAGGTCTGTGCAACTTTGCTATTTCTATACCCACTGATATTTTTTGCATTATGAATAGGGATGGATTTTAAAATGGACAGTATGAACACCTATTTTTCTCAATGGCTTAGATTGATCAAGGACAGCAGTACAGACATGTAATAATATAATTGTACTGAATAATTACATTTAGATTGAAAGTGAAACAGGTGTCAAAAATCAACTGATAGAAAAACGCCTTCCAAACTTTGAGGAAGAAACCATAAAGGCTTTACATCTTTTATATTTTGAAACATATGAATAGGAAGTATACAAATACTTCTGGGAAGATGGAGTAGAAGTAGGGTTCCCTTTGGGAATTCCCTTTGGTGATCTCCAGATCTATGGTGAGAAGGCCAGTCTGGGGGAGTCAGCAATAGAGCCTGGTCCCACAGTGCCCCGGGTATCTCCTGTCAGTTTCTCCACAGCTGGTTCAGCTCTGCTTGCTCCAGTGCACACTCTCCTCCATTTCTCCACCCCGATGACCTCTGCACTGTTCCTCCCCTGGCCCAAGAGACCCTTATGTGCCACGCCTCCTTGCATTGGCTGACCCCTCCCCAAGGTGGTGCGCATACCAAGGTGCCATATGTATCAATGCCCAGGGTCAGTCACTGTGAGCGTTGGTCTCTTGTGGTTTCTGTCCAGAAAACCAGAGTGCCATGGTCCCTTGCACTACAGTTTTTCTCTCCACCCTGAGACTCAGGTGCCCTGTTCCCCTGCAAGTCATCCCCCCAACAGTTACCTGTGTGCCAAGCCTTCCCCTTGGTGACCCTTGCACCATGCTTCCTTAGGATTCCCAGCTGTGGACATGCTGGCCCTCTAGGGAATCCCAAGAATGACTGCTTGAGGCCCTGACACTGGGGAATCACTGTAGTCCCTGATGTCTGAACTTCAATTAGGGATAATGTTCTTGTTAAACCTCTCCATGCTCCCTAGTGTCAAGGACAAAGCTAGACCTTCTAAATAGATAGCCTCAACAATTTAGGGAGAGAACAAGCTATAGTGACAGCGAACCAGCTCAAACTCACACCATAGGTGGATCCAGGTTGTTGGTAGATTTATCTTTATTATCTTCTGTGAAAGAAAACACAGGGCTCCTTTTCCTGCCACATGAATTGGAACTCAGCACATCAGGGAGAGTCAGTGGCCTTCCCTGCCCGTGGCTAGGGAACTTCTGCTCCCTGGGGTACCTACTACAATTGTCTTCTCTACCCTGGGCCATATGTAAGAAGCAGAAGATGCTGATTCATGCAGCAACTGCTATAAAGGGATTGTCATGAACACAAATGATCAAAGAGCTGCACTCTCCCCACATAAATTACAGGGCTGATGAGGGACTGTGATAGATATAATATACTCCCAATCACAATAACCTCTAAGACCTGCTTCACACACCTCATATTACACAACTCTAATTTACCAAGTAAAAAACATACCTCCCATAACCCTCTTTGAGAAGTCATTAAAGCTAAAATATCAGGAAGGCTTCCTATGATTAATATCACTAACTAAAACCTACTCCCATGTCCTACCACCTGTTTCTCCTATTCACCCAATAAAGACTCGCTTATCATCTACACACAATACCTTTTCAGCATTTAGCTGATCCTCCCTTAAACTAGAGAGCCAGCTCCTCCTCAATACAAATCACAGAAGCCGACGCAGCATCTTATCCAGGTAATGTAGCCCACGGCCAACACCAGCAGCTCCACACAAAATCTAGAGAAACAAAAATCAGTCACTGAAGATGGTCAGCTTTAACAGTTTACATGGGAAAAGCATCCTTGAATTGTCAGATCGAGAATTCAGGAGAAAGTTGTTTAGAGTCACACAGGAAACTAAGGGATAAATTTTGAAAACAGATTTTAAAAGGAGCTACAAGACTCCTCACATGGAAGGTTAAGCCAAGTCAAGAGATGAGCTAGTAGAATTAAGGAACATAGTGAATGATCTTAACAATACAATGACAGAAATGGAAAACTGCGTAGATGAACTGAAAGATAACCAAGCATAAATCAGAAATTGAGAGAGGTAACTGAACCAAAAAGCAAAAGAACTTGAAGAAGGATTGAGGATGATGTGGGATTCCATGAAGCTGAATGATATCCAAATTATTGGGGTTCCTGAAGAGGAAGAAACAAATAAATCTATGTCTGACTATGTATATCTAAGTCTATACTAAGGGACTTCTTGGAAGTCAATTTTGACAAATGAAGAGTAGATAACCATCTAGGAAACAGAGAACACCAATTAGATGAACACACACCCCCCCACACACACACACACACATCGACATATAGTAGGCAAACGATCCAACTTGAAAAAAAAATGATCCAACTTAGAAAAAGGAGAAAATTGTGAAAGCAGCTACAGATAAAAAAGCAGTCACATATAATGATAAGCAGATATGAATAAGCCCAGACCTCTCCACCGAGACCATGCAGGAAAGAATGATTGGGAGCAACATATTAGGAAAGCTGAAAGACAAAAACTTCAACCCAATAATCCTTTATTCATCCAAGTTTTTAATAAAATTTGAAGGAGAAATCAAAGTTTTCTGAATTAAAGAAGTATTTGGAGAATTTGTAAAAATAGAACCAGTATTCCAATAAAAAAGCAGGGATGGCATCTGTATAACTCTTCACTTAATCTTAGCCAAAAGTCAGAGAAGTGAATTATTTCTGTATAACTTTTCTTGATGCGATTGAACAATTGAATTTTATGATATGTGAATTATGTGCCAATAAATTTTTAAAAGAGTTTTGAGGGAAAAAAACTCTATGTAGAATAGCATGATCATTCATGTTCATATGAATATTGTCCTGAATAATTCTCTCTTCTACTTTTGGAAAAAAAATAGCAGGCGTGGCAATATTTATCTCTGAAAAAATAAACCACAATGTACATGAGAGACAAGAATGGACATTACATAATGCTCAAGGGATCATTAAACTAAACACAGCTAACTGTAATAAACTTATATGCACCCAACAAAGATGCATGAAATTCATCACCCAAATCCTCAATGAGATGAAAGGAAAAATCACTAGATCAATAATTATAGTAAATGATTTTAATACACAAATCTCAAATAAAGATACATCGCCAGGTAAGAACTCAAGAGAGCACAGAAAAGCTGAACAAGACAATCAATCAACTTAACCTCATAGTTGTTTATGAAGCTGTACATTCATCAGCAAAAAATAAAATCTTCAGCTCCTTACCACAACACCTGCAGCAATTAGAACAAAGACAACAGCATAATCCTTCCAAACGGACAAGAAAAGAAAACAAATCATAAAATAAGAGCAGAAGTAAATAAATTGGAAAACATAAGACCAATGGGAAAAATTGGCAGACCGCCAGAAAAATTAACAAGGAGAAAGAAGGAGCAGAAGACAAAAATCAAGAATGAGGGGTGAAACAGGGGAAGTTACAACTGATCCTAACAAAATGAAAATATTGATAACACAGTACTTTTTAAGAATGTATGCTGACAAAAGTAATTTGGAGGACACAAACAAATACCTTGTGTGGTATTTTTTACATAGCATCATGTCAACTTGATATTAATAGTGAAGGGGTGGGGCTAAGCCTGTCAATCAGGTCTCAGTTTGATAGGAGGCTAATACAATTAAATGTCTGCCTGGAGACTGGGCGCCTCTCTCTGTGTCATGTAGAGGCTTGCTGATCCCTGTGAGAACCTCTTTCGGCTTCCCCTTCCTGTTGAAGAGCAACCCTTGGAGATCTGGAGGAGCCATGTGGAGTCCTGCTCTAGTGCTGTGATGCTTTTACTCCCACTGGATTCATAGGTCGGTGATCTCCCTGCATTTTGAATCCTTACATGTGACTGTGTGAGTCTTTATGGACTAGTATCAGGCTGATGGGCTAATATTGGAACTTGATCTGGACTGGGTTGGGATATTTTCTTAATATACAATTGCTCTTTGATATAAAGTTCTCTCTCACACATATATGTGTAAAATATTTTTCTCTTGTCAACCTGGCCTAACATATTTTGATACCTTGGGGCTGGTATACTGGAGAAACAAAACATGAAGATGGAGAGTGGAGGCTTGTCTGGCTAGTGTCTTTTACAGTCCTTCTCCTTTGGCTAACCAAAGCCAGATATGACTTTGCAGTAACCTGGATTCTTTTCAGGAAAGAATATGGCAAGTTAAAGTATGTAATCGTTTCTTTGTTGCCTTTGGTTATTCCCATTTGAAATGGTGAAAACGAATGTGATAAAGGTAAATTTTGAGCTCTGAGGACAAAATTGCCCCTTGAATTCTGAAGTCATTCTGCTTGATCAAAATGGCTAAGAAGATCCCATCCTAGCTTGATGCAGTCAGAGGCCTCGTGCCATATTAAATATGAGTGGGACAGATTAGGTAAAATTAGGACTAAATTTGATTGTTTAAAGAATTGAGTTTAAGATCCGCCTGTGTTAAGATATACTGATTTATTTTAACTATTTTTATTGGTATAATGTGTGATAGACCTTGGATACTCCAAATGGGGAGGATAAAGGCATGAAGTGACTGGTTTACACACTTTCATGGATGGGGAAATATGCTGATAAGAATTATAAGATAAAGTATAGATGTTCATATCACTGTGATTTTTAGTTATTGAACATTGATTCTTTTCACATATAGAGTATTATGTTTCACTAAGGTTGGCATATTTTGAATTGCATTATAGTTTTAACTTGTTAGATAGAGATATGATTTTTATTATTGTCTTGTTTAAAAATTAGATATGGCTAAAGAGTTGTGTCAAGCTGTCAAGTTGACAAGGGGCGGTCTGTGGGAGCCTGTAGAACAGGTAACAGCTTGATTGGAGATCAACAGAGATAAATGGCTCTCTGGAGGTTGGTCTCCCTCTCTCTCTAACATTGTCTTCCTCTTCACAAGCCATTCAGAGACTTGGTGAGTCCCTTAACAGCCTTTCTCTTCTTCACCTTTCTGTTGAGTCCCTTAACAGCCTCTCTCTTCTTCACCTTTCTGTTGAAGAGTCACAGAAACAAACTCAAGGTGGATCAAAGACCTAAATGTAAAACCCAAATCTATCCGTATTATCAATGAAAAAATTTGGACAAAGCTAGGAGTCCTATTGGAGGGAATACACTGGCTATCAGAAATAACAAAGGAAACTCTCTCTGTGGAAGATAAAATAGATGAATGGGAACTATTAAAAATAAACACTTAGGTACATTAAAATACTTTATTAAAAGAGTAAAAATAAAATCCACAGACTGGGAAAAGATATTTAGTAATCACATAACAGATAATTATTAAAATCTATAGTTTGTAGCCTTACAACAGGAAGAAAAAACTAATAGTCCTCTGAAAAGGTGAGCCCAAGGCCTGAATAGATACTTCATAAAAGATGACACTTTAGGGTGAGCCCTGGTGGCGCAGTGGTTGTGTGTGGGACTGCAGCCCACAGGACTAACAGTTCAAATCCAGCAGCAGCTCTCCAGGAGCAAGGCTGGGCTTTCTACTCCCACCAGGGCAGTGATGCCACAAAAAACAAAAAAGATCACACTTTAAGAAGTACTCTAGGTCAGTTGTGATCTGGGAAATGCAAGTCAAAACAACTATAAGATACCACCTAGTGCCCATTACTATAACCCAATTAAAAAAGGAAAGCAAACAAACAAAACAAACCCCCAAACCTGAGTTCAACAAATATTGGAGAGGGTGTGGTGAGATAGGAACACTTAACACCTCCTAGTGGAATTGTAAATACATAGAGCCCCTCTGGAAGGCCATATGGTGAAACTTAAATAGATGGTAATTGAATTGCCATTTGATCCAGCAATACCATTACGGGGTATACACCCCAAAGAAATAAGAAACAGATCATTAACAGCTGTTTGCTCCCTCATGCTCATCGCAGCATAGTTTACTATAGCAAGAAGCTGGAAACATCCTAAATTCCCATCATCAGAAGAGTGGATAAAAATCTCTGGTACATACACACAGTGGAGTACCCTGCATCCCTAATAAACAGCTCAGAAACCATAAAACACTTCATCTTGTGCAGAGATCTGGAAGACATTATGTTGAGTGAAGTTAGTTAAACACAAAAGGTCAAATAATGTATGAGTCCACTACAGTAGGAAGAAGTAGCAGAATAGGCACAAGCTCAAGTTTGCAGACCACAGAGTCTTCTGGCTGGGGACCAGAGGTCCTCTAACAGCAGCTTTGATTGGTGAACTCAGAAGAGTGGGAGGATGCTGTCTACCGAAGGGCAGCCAGCCATGTGAATTTGGGATAAGACTCCCCTGAGAGGGAGGTGGCCCTGTGAG
>PVJH01021861.1:0-37751 GCA_004026705.1 Nesogale talazaci | reverse complement strand
CTTGCCACTTTTGGGCCCCCTCACTAGTTTACTGTTTTTGCTTTCATATTTCAACAAACTCATGGCATTTATTAAGTAACAGATTGAGACCATTCAAGCAAGGCCCCTTCAAATTCATTATCATCGCTTGGAGTTGAGCGATCTTGAACAGAGTGGCACACACGACTATCGTGTGATAAGACCCTCTGCCACCGTGAGCTGAACTTGACAGCCAATGACGGGTAAGATCAGGAGCACTCTTTACCAACCTAAGACAGGCCATGGTCACATTAGAAGGCCATTGAACGATGATGGGTAAGGACTGAGTGTGTGTCCTGGCAACCTAAGACAGGCGGAGTTCTCGGGAGCTTATTATTTGAAAAAATAATAAAGGGGGACCGGCTAGCAAGGTCAAGCATGTCCGGGCTGGATGGCTCCGGACAGAATATAATTGGTCTGTAGAAATTGTAAGATGTCAGGGCAGTGATGCCACAAAAAAAACAAAAAGAAAGAAAAAGAAAGAAAATGTAAGCTGCAAGGGAACAAATCCTCCCTCACGATCCTCAGCTGGGAGCTAATCTTGTACCAAACTTGACGTTAGCCCTTTGAGTACAACAATTTCAGGTTTCTTGTCTCTAGAATGGTAAGATAATATAATGTATTCTCATTTGAAAGAGTTCCTAAACCAGAGGGCTTGTGGGAAAATATAATGAAGACACTCAATGAGTTGGATTGACATATTTGTATGCAATGAAAGCAATGCTACTTATTGCAATATAAATAATGCAATAATGGAATCCAACATGACAACAGTAGTAAAGATAGTGCAGGACAAGGAAGGACTGTGTTTAATTAATTTGGGTAACTGAGTTGGAGCACATTTGATGGTATCTAACAATAAAGTCAAAAAGTTTGGGATACATTTTCGCTATATTGACAGACAGACAATATACTGAATTATACAATTCATCACCTTGTTTCACCTGCTGCTTCTATTACTTTCAAAAATTATTTAATGAAGGCCCATATATGCAAATTTTATAGAGAGGTGTTATTGCAGTGTTCTTATAGTTAGCTTCTTACTTGCTACTATTCAGACTTAACAAGCGTAGATACTAATTCCATGCTTTATAATTATATATGTATACCTTTATTTAATTAAAAAAACATATAGCTCAGCACTGATGCTACTGACCTAAGTTTAGAGAGATGATTATTTTATGTGGCTGAATAAGAGAATGTAATTCATGCTACATTAACAACAGCACTCCTACCACTTTCTTCCTGAAATAGGTGGTAGAAGTAGTGTGTCAAGGCAAGCTATTAGGCTGCTAATTCCAGAGATTCTATCCTAGTCACTGTATTGATTTGACTCACAAGACAATTTTATAAGCACAACTAGAAAAATGGCATGCAGTGAATATAGCCTAGCATTGAAGGAGAAAAGTATATGCTTAACTCTATGACTAAATTGCCAAACTAAAAACCCAAGCTTAAACATTAACATTCATCACTAAAATTGTTCACATTATCAAAAAAAGACTATTTCATGGTGATTATGGGAGGTGGTGATTTAAAATTGTTTAGATTTGTTCAGAATTGCTACTGTGAGAAATATATTGAGTTAGTTAAATCAAAAGCACCTATTAAAACAAGTATTACAGTCTTTTTCATATATAATAGCAAAAATTGAGTTGAAAGCAAAACAACAAACTTTAACCTTGAACACATGGGTGGAGTTGGTTTACAGAACATAATTCAATGAGAGGTATTTATGCCCCCAAAGATATGCTTTTTTTCTTTACTGTTCTTCTTTTCAATGGACTTCTGCTTTCTGAGCTTATTGGTTTGATGAGACAGGCAACTCTGTTGCCATGTGAGTGGACTTCCAAAGTTTGTGGAGGGGTGAGCCAAAAGATACTGAAAATATTCCACCAACTTTTAGAAGGCCTCTCATTAATAAATGGATTAGAGAACTGAAAAAATGTAGTATGTGCTTAATAAATACGTGAATTTAATCTGACTGCAACACCATGTTTTTCCTTCTAATCTTTGAAGTTCAGGCAATATCTTGATAGTATAATGCATGTCCTTTAGTGCAAATGCTTAACTATCTCTCCTTAGCCTGAGAAATGTCTCAACAGTATTCATTCTGACTTCATATTATTTTGAGTACAACATGTCTGTCAAGCCTAATGGCTTTTATCTTCATGCTAAATTGGAAACATAAAACATAAGACCCTACTAACACTTTTGTTGCAGGTGCTTAAATAAGGTTTTTAATAACTTAGATTAAGTATATTTAAATGTGCCATTAACTGAACATTATTCCTCATAATGAAAAGTACAAAGGCCTAGAATTAGAAAATCAAGAGAGAAGGACATATTCATCATACCTGAAACTGAAAATATGCAGGACAAAATGCAAGCCTTGAGTGGCAATTTTGAAAGATTCTATGAATAGGATATTAAATGATACAGCGTGCATTAAGAGTTGGTAGAAAGAATACACAAAGTCACTGTACCAAATAGTAATAATTTATAATACACCATTTCAGGAGGCATCAAATGAGCAAGAATCAATAATTCTGACAGAAGAAATACAATTGCACTGAAAGCATTAGCTAAAATCAAAGCTTCAGGAGTTGATGGTATACTCATTGAAATGCTTCAGAAAGCAGAAGAAGCATTGGAATCTGGCAGCTGGCAGGGCAAGTGAGTGAAAAGATCCTCAGAACTGGTAGAAACATTTCAAGAATGCTGTAAGAGTCCAAGCTTCCCTTCAGCATGCCCTTCAGTGGCCTTCAAGCTCAGATACAAGGAGCTAGCTGTTGCAGATAACATTGCATGCTGTTTTTGTTCTGCCCCAGTCTACAGACAGCAAGGTGGCAATGAAAAATTCTTCAGCTATACCCTTTTCACAGACCCAAGCTATAACACTCTTCACTTTTTGCCCAGACAGAGGAACTTTGCAGGCCCCAAACTGGGGACCTGTGAACCTTGCCTGGGAGCTTAGGATACTCCCATTCCTTTCTCTGAGCTCCCCTCTTTACCTGACCACTGAAATAAACCTTTTAAATTGTTTTCTACCTTTGCCTTCTTTGTTTCTTACCATGACCAAATCTACCTTATAAGCGCTAACTCGTGTATGTCAGGAATTTTGAAAGATGGCTACCTCTGATGGGTAGGTTTGTTATGCCAACATGGCCACAGAAGATTAGTGGGTCTGTTGTGATGGCACGGCCAATGAACACATGGGATGAATTGAAGGGCAGAAATAGGAAGGACTCAGCGAGTCCCGCCCTCTCTCTTGCCTTCGGATCTTCAGACCAGAGAACTGCTTTGTTCTTCCTGTGCCTCGACCTCCAAGCAACACTACCCATGGCTACACCTAACCGTGGACTGTGGAACTGTGAGTTGAGGTTCCTTCAAGCCCTACTTCATTACGCTCCTGGGATATACATCTCTTGAGCTGGGGACTGTTGGACTCTGTCATCTGGCTGACTGTTGGTGACCTGCTCTGCTCTTTGCTGCCTGTGACAAGATAGCCTGAATTGCTCTACAGAGGACTACTTAGCGACCTTCAAGACTTGAAGGACTGCTAATCTTCTAGCTGCCTCAAGCAAGTGAGTTGCACCAAGCAGTCTGTGCTGCTTTATAGATAGTTAACTGTTTCTTTCTTATCTTATTTCTCTATATATAAATATATAAAAAGAATTACTAGTGTCTCCCTAAGAGAACCCTGCCTGACACAGCTACCTGAACAACTAACTCTGCCCAATTCAAAGATAGTGACCCAACAAAATGTTCAAATGTTATCATTGATATCACACACAACTAAATTTTTTCATACAACTACAATGGTTGCAGCTATACATTGACTGGGAACTACCAGAGGTTCCAGCCAATTTCAGAAGTGAGTGTAGAATGAAGGATATCATTGCTGAAATCAGATGGATCTTGGCTGAGAGCATAGATTGCCAGACAGATGTGTATTTTCATTTCATTGATCTTGCCAAAAATTTAACTGGATGATTATAATATACTGTGGATAGTCTTAAGAATAATGTGAATTCCCGAACACTTCATGCCCATTCAGAATTGGTACATGGATCAAGAGGCAGCTGTGTGAACCGAACAAGGGAATGCTACATGGTTTAAAATCAGGAAAAGTGTACATTAGAGTAGCGGTCACTCACCATCCTCATTCAATGTATATGCTGAACAAAGCACCATAACAAGATCTGGACTGTATAAGGAAGAGTGTGATATCAAGATTGGGAGAAGGCTTATTAACAACTTGCAGCAAACAGATGACACAAGCTTGCATGCTGAAAGGTCACAGAAACTATGCTGAAAGGTCACAGAAACTGAAGAATCTGCTCAGGAAGATCAAGAATTGTAGCTTTCAGTATGGATTACAATTCAATGTACAAAATCCTCACAACTGGCCCAGGAGGTAACATCATGATAAATGGAGAAAAAAAAAATAATGTCATCAAGGTTGTTATCTTACTTAAGTCCACAATCAATGCTTATTGCAAGACTTCCTCTTATATACTTTTTTCACTTATTGTCAGAAGAGAGTAGTCCTTAGAGAAGAACGTCATGTTTGTTACAATGGAGAGGTAGAAGCGAAAAAGAATTAGACATGCATTGAGGTGAATTGACACAGTGGTTGTATCAATGGACTCGGGCACAGGAACAATTGTTAAGATGGCACGGGACAATGCTGCCTTTTTTTCTGTTGTGAATAAAGTCATTATGTGGCCAAGCTGACTTGATGGCAGTAATAGCAGCAATACTCCTTCCTAAATCAGGATTACTTGTTTTCACCCTTTCCAATACGTTGTTGGACCTTGCTGGAATAATTTTAATTTTTAAAATTTTTTTTTCTTGATGGAATAATTTTTTGCCTAATCTTTTATCCTGTCATATCCTAGATTGTGTATTCAGAACTTAGTATGCAAATGCTATTGAGAGGAATGGTATGTTAAGTGGAATCTAAGGAGGCATACAGTGAGAATATAGATGTGAACTAAAGACAGAAGTTAAGTCGTTGTGATATAAAATGAGGGAAAACTGACGGTTACCCATCTCACTCACAAGATGTGATTAATGGGCATCAAGCATGCAGTGAAGAAGGAGAACGTAGATTACTATCTACTATATACACTAAGTAAAAGAAGCAAGCTTTATCATGAACTGTTTTTTTTTAATCTTTGTACATACCATTTGCACTTCATCATTTTTAAAGACCATGATTGTCTCTCTTCTTCTAGGTCTCAGATGTGTTTTTTTCTTGCCACCATCCACTCAGAGTGGAAATCTTACAAATGTCAATTTTTTCCTAGCGTAAATTTGATATTTTTGTAAATAGGATTCTCTTCTGTTGCCAGTTCTGAGACATTGGTGAACTTAAAAGAAAACACTCCTCTTAAGTACTTTCTGACCTCGTTTCAGCCAGTATTCAATTTGTATTTCTCTTTTCTGTGGAAGCTGCTTGATTTGAATTTCAGAAAGTGATTGTTTAGTTATTTTAGTTAGTCTAGCTCATGTCAAGGTGGCTCTTATTGTTATTAGCCTAATATCATGTTTCCCTGACACCATTTTCAGTTTCTTTAGAATTTTTATAAAGTTCTGTCTTCCTCAGAGGCAAACATAATGTTTACTGACAGAGACCCAGATAAATATTAGATCATTCCAATAGTTAACTCTTGCTACCTAGTTGGTTAAGAGACATCTGAGAATATCTTGTCTGCTTACAAAGGCCAACAATTGTATCTGATGATTACTGAAACCAGAAAGAATATGAAACATCTCTGTGTGATTCACTCCTGCGAGGTGCGAATTCCAAGGAAAAATAAAATAATCTCTCTGCATTTGGAGAAGCAAGTGGCATTCCATCATGATGGCTATGTCATTGTTGGTCTCCCCCACTGGTGTGATCTTCTTGTTTTTAGCATTTTATTTTTAATAAATTAATAAATCATTTCATTGAGATTTCTTACACCTCTTATAACAATATATACCAAATGTTTTATAAACTTGTTTTCCTCTGTCCATTGAAGTTAGTGAATTGACTCTGCTGCTCCAGGGCAAATGTCTTTATTAGAGGCAACACTTACAATGGTATAGAGTGAGCTTTGACAATAGTATTCAATGTTGAAATATTTTGCATTATCATACAATTAAGGAAGGACAATATCCCAATTGCATCTCATCTAGTATGATGAGATTTGAGGAGCTTAATTGGACTTAGTATGACTGATATGAAATTTATTTTAAAAAACAAGCACTAATATTTATTTTCCTTTGGAAAACAGTAATCTCTTCTATAAAAAGAATCAAGTACATTTTGTAATATCACTCTATGCTTTTTAGTATTGCTTTTAACATTACAAAAATAATACTTTTATTTATAAATTGACACTTAACATTAAAACAATGGAAAATAACAGTTCTCCAATAAGAACATCAGTTCTCCAATAAGAACATCAGTTATAAAGGTTAAGAATTCTACTTTCATCTGCCTGTCCAAAATTTGAAGTTCAAATGAATTGTCATGACTTCATTATTGTTTTTCTTTATAGAAGAATGATAACAAGAATTCCAGCTGTTTGAAACCACCGGTCGTTCTGTGGTAGAAAAGATGAGGCTTTCTATGCATGTAAAGGGATACAATCTCAGTAAGTCACAGAGGCAGTCCTACCTTGCCTACTTTAAGTTGGAATCAAATGGACTTGATAACACTGAATTTTGTTTGTGTGTGTCCATATGTGTCTGTCTGTGTGTGAATGCATGTGTGGCTATCTATATGACTGTCCTCAAATTAAAAATATCTTACACATCTATTTTTTTTCCATTTTTATCACATGCATCCTAAGCATAGACTGGAAATATCTATTTTAAGTAATTTAAATACATATGTTTATTGAAAATTCTTTCTGATATAAGTCCTCATAAGCACAAAAGGGATAGCTACTGAAAAGTGGAAAATTTAGAATACTATAGTAATATAAATTAATGTGGCAGCCATGTACTTGTGTGTCAATTTCATGACTGGAAATGCAGGAGTGGAGTCTAGCTTGTCAATCAGGAGATATGCAATGAGACCTCTGGGTGGGCATGACTTTCTCTGAGAAATCTTGGAAGTCTTGCGATATTTTCCTCATGGATATGAGAGACCACCTCCCCAGTTGTTGGGAGATGCTTGACTGACAAGACAAAATTGCAGCAGGCAAGGAACTAGAGGAGGTGGAAGCGAAGCCACCTGGACCTGCCCTAATAGAACCAGACCCCTGGGGCCGAAGAAGTCACAGGGAGAGGCCTGCCAGCCCTGAGATGCTACCACCGCCAATGGATACTGCTGATGGAACCTGAGCCCTGGAAATGAGGAGCCAGGGGACACCTGCTAGCACCGGCATGCTTCTACTGCACATGCTTCATGAGTCAGAAGGAGACTTTATAGACTGGTATCAGACATGTGGGCTAAACTCAGACTTAAGCCCTTGGACTGAACTGGGTTAGGATGTTTCTCAATGTTCATTCCCCTTGTATATAAATCTTCCCTTATATCCATATGCGTGTTTATGAATTAGTTTCTCTAGTCTACCCAGTCTACCACAATTAGTTAGGTGTCTAGGTCTTGTATTTTTTCTTCTATACTGTTTAATGTGCTGTCATGGTTTGAATGTTATCCCTTCAAAATATTAGTTCTAGTTCCTAATCTCAATACCTGACTACAATCCTATTTGTGAATGGGTTTTTCTTGTTTTGCTAATTAGGCAGAATTAGTGAAGAGTGTAACTTGAGTCAATCTCTTCCGAGATATAAAAACAGTTAAATAAGCCAGTTGGAAAACAAGATGGAGGAAGAGAGAGGTCAAGTTACATGAAAATTTCCCAAGACTTTCTATGTCAGCTTTGATGTGCGTCTTTCTTCTGACAACTGATAAAGTCTTTCCCTAAATCCACTACTACAAATGAATAAAAGTCCGAGCCTTTAAGCTGAGAAAATCAATGTGTACTTGCTAAAACTACCCACTATGGTATTTCTGTTATAGTAGCTGTATATAATTAAGACAGGAGCTAAACCCATTCATTTTAAAGGAATAAATATCACTTCAATGATGTTAATTAAGAAAGTTGGATTTCCACATACAGAAGAATGAATGGGATCCAAGTCTCAAATTGTGCTCCACATCTACTGGGTTTCTGCCTTGGAAGGATTGAACCAGATTCAATAAATACTCCAAATGGAATAGAGAGACAGGTTAATTGAAATGTTTTTATTAGATGCTAATCTCAGAGCAGCCTTCCAGTAATTTAGCTCTTTGGTGGGTGTTCAAATGATTGCAATTTTCCACATACAAATGCTAATTGTGGATTACAAAAAGGTGGGCTGTACTTCTGACAATGCATGAAATGTCACATGGACTATTTTAAGATTAAATGATTAAAGATTAAGATAAAAGATTACCATTAAAGATAAATGGTGTAGAAAAATTCTATAATCTGATGCTCTGAATTTAATTTGTATTTACTATCCCTTAATAATCTCACAGAATGAGTGGGAAAGCTAAAAGGGTCAGCTAGATTCTTAGAAGGGCTTAAGTAGCAATTAACCTTACAAACTCAGGCTGAGCTCTTGCAAAAGGTCAAAGCAGGCTGATGATGAACAATAAAGTTAATTATTTTACACAGTGATGACTCAACCAAAATTGCAATGATCTTGCCCCAAATGGTCTTGCTCACAACTCACAACATAAGCACAACAAAAATTCAAACTTAATTAAGGACCTACGAGTGAAAAATAAAAGTTTTAGAAGATAGTTTAGAATGTGACTATTGTCCCAGATTTAATAATGTATTAGCTCATGCAGTAAGAAAGGTATGAACAGGGGAGTTAAAATGGATAAATGAGACATTATAGAAATGATGCTTTTTCACCAAAAAATGTTGTCAACAAGTAAATAAGCAATGTATAGATCCATAGGATATTTTTGAGATTATATATCAGGTACTATCCAAAATATGCATAAAAGTTCTACTTTAAAATGAGTCTGCCCTTCCTTGTGCCCTTTTAAGATGGCTGCAGTACTTTAAGAGGCTAACACATAAGGGGAAAACAAGTCTCCATAAAACCCAGAGACAAGATTGGTATAAATCCTCTTTGGATCCTCTCTGGAGTCATAGCTGAACTGGAAAATAAAAGTGCAATAATCCAATAAGAATAAGAAAGATCATCACAAGTGGCAAACACCTGAAAAGTTTTCAATGCCCATAAGTCATCAGTAAGATGTCAATCAAAACCCTGTGAGATGTTACTGAACTCCCACTAGAAGTGCTACAATAAATTATAAATAAACAAAATTAGGAAAATATTTTTGGCAAGGATGAGAGGAAACTAGAATCTCCGCCCATTGCTGGGAGAGGATCTCTTGATGTAGTGGAAGAAAAAAGACGCTTTCTACTACTGTGAAATTGCAGTTTTAGAAAAAAAAAGCATTACAATTTCAGCAACCCACAGTGGGAGTTCTAGCAGATCGTATAGGGACATTATGAGTTAGAATTAATTCAATTGTAGAGAATTTGGTCTAGGGATTTGGACCATTGTTAGTAATATAAAATGGAACAACAATTATTTTTAAGA
The DNA here is from genome assembly GCA_004026705.1 of Nesogale talazaci. NCBI lineage: Eukaryota > Metazoa > Chordata > Mammalia > Afrosoricida > Tenrecidae > Nesogale > Nesogale talazaci. The sequence goes on along the minus strand of PVJH01021861.1, from coordinate 28,118 downwards.
TGCATCAACACCTCACTGCACTCTTAAACTCACCGCCATCCACTCCAATGCGTTCAGGTGTCCTACACTACCTCTCCCCATACCACACACTACCAATTAGCAAAACTAAACAAAAACCAACCAAAAACTCACTGATGTCGAGATGATTCCTCTTTAAACTTACCAGGGAGTGCAGAACAGAACTGTTGCTTGGCTTTACTAGGCTTACAGAGCAGAAAACCTCATTTTCCTCTGATAGAGAAATTTATAGATTTGTACTGCTGATAGAGAGCTTAACCAGTCTGACACCCCACTAACTCACCAGCTCACAGTTACTCAAAAAATTAAACATAACTGCCAAATGAACCAGCATATCCTCACGTAAGCATACCAACAACCATAAAAATGTTTGTGGAAGAATAGCACTATGTTTTAATCTGATTTTCCATGAACTTTTTAAAGCCCCTTTGTATAGCCAAGATACTTGAAAGCAGCAATTCAAAGAGATACATGTGCAGGACTATTGATTCACAGTGGCAAATAATCAATGAAAGAATAAAAGTGTGGGTCAATGCTACATTCCATATGGACGGCAGAATCCTACTAAGCCATAAAGAGAAGTGAAGTCTTGCAAACATGATATGCATTGCTTTTGTAGTTGTTACATGCTGCCATGTGGGCTCGCCCATGACAATGACCCAAAATACAATTCCCAGTTCTACCCCATTCTCACAGTTGTTGTGTTTCCACCTTTCTCCCTCAGTAACCTAGACATTCAAGCTCTATGTTTTCTCAAGTCGAATCTCCTGGACATTTTATTATCTTCATAATTATTTGCTGCCTTCCACAATAATTTCACCATGATATATCGTTGTGAACAATTTCACATTTTTAATGTGTAAATTATTATTATCAGAGTCTTTGGGCTATATATTTTACTGAGTTGATTAGATCATTATTTGTGAAAATTTTTCTGCACTGTATTTTTAACCTTCATTGGTAATATGAGAGAATATTAAACCCAAGACAAACATGTAGAAGATAGACAAATAGATGATAGATAGATATTTTTCTTAAATTAGGTAACTTACATATAGGTAAATTATAAAGTAACCCTCCGAGTTTTCCTTATGGTGTGTGTGTATATGTGGTACAGGTTGGCAACCACAGTTTGAATCTTAGAAAAAAGTCAAGTGCTCATATGTAAAAAGTATAATTTCATGTTTTCAATTCTGAATACTTCAGCTAACATAAGCCTAAATGAGATGTGATTAACATTTAAAATACTTGAAGGCTTCAAAACAAAGAAATTATGCTATAGACCCCGAAGACAAGAATTAAAATGTTGTTCTGGTTGCTGATGATTGGTGCCATTAAGTTGGTTCTGATCCATTTAAAACTTGTGCATAACAGATGACAAAACACTGATCAGTCCTGCACCGTCCTCAAGATTGTTCCTATGCTTGAACCCATAGTGGCAGCCCTAGGGTCAAGCCATCGCCTTGAGGCCCTTCTTCTCCCTCATCGCTCCTCTACTTTGACAAAAAGAGGTCCTCCTTCAGAGGTCAGTCTCTTCTTATGACACATTCAAAAGTTGTAAGGTGCTTGCCACTAAGAAGCACTCAGGCCATACTTTTTCCAAGACAGATTTATATGTCCTTTCAGCAAGGCATTGTATTTTCAATATTCTTCTCCAGAACTTTGATTCAAATCATTAATCATATCTGTATGATATATTTAAATTGCAACTTTCACATGAATATTAAGCAATTGAAAGATACCTTATCCTTCAAGTTAGATGCAATTTAGTCCTCAGAGTAACATCCTTGCTTTCAATTCTCTAAACAGGCCTCGGGCAACAGATTGATGTCATGCAGCTCATTTTCTTATCTCTTTACTGCTGTTCCCATGAGTATTGCTTGTGGATCCAAGCAAAACAAAACCCTTGAAAGTTTCAAGCTTTTCTCCATTTACCATGATGCTACCTATTGGTCCAGTTGTGTGGATTTTAGTCTTCTTTCCCTTAAGTCTTAATCCATACTGAAGACTGCAATACTTCATCTTCATCAGCACGTGTTTCAAGTTATCATTTTCAACAAGCAGGGTCCTGTTATCTGCTTATTTCAGATTATTAATGTCTTCCCCAACCCTGAGAGCACATTTTTATTTTCAAATAAGCCAACTTTGATCATTTTCTCAACTTACAGAAAAGTAATAGTGAAAGGATACAACCCTTCATGATTTTAAAGTCATGCACTATTCCCAAGCTTCATTGGCATAAATGCCCCTTGATCCATATGCAAATACTGCATAGTCAAAATTAAATGTCTTGAAATTGCCACAGTTCTCCAAGTTATCCACAGTATGTTATAATCTACACAATTGAATTCCTGCGTTAATCAATGTAACAAAGGTAAATATATGTTTCTGGTACTCTCTGATTTGAGTCCATATCCATCTACCATCAAGAATGATATCCCTGGCTTCATGTCTTTTTCTGATTCCAACCTGAAATTATGACTGCTCCCTGCTAATGTATTTCTGCAACCATAGTCGGATGATCATCAGTAAAATTCAAGTGGAATGTGTCATCAGTGATATTATTCTATCAATTTGGGCATGGTTGGGTTATCTTTCATTGCAATGGGTACAAATATGAATCTCTTGCAATCACTTGGCCAAATCATTGATTTCCAAATTTCCTGTCATAGATGAGTCATTTCTTCCACTGTTTCATTATCTTGTTCAATCATTTGAATGTGTATTCCATAAGTTTCTGGATACTTGTTTTGAGCTAATGCATTCAGACAGCTTGAACTTCTTTCTTCAGCACATTTTGTTTCTGCTCATAACACTATCACTTGGAATGGTTGACTATTGTTTTGACTCTTCTTGACTATTTCTTTTCAGTATAGTACTTATAAATGATTTTCTCTAGGAACTGGCATGTTAGCAGTTATATTGTGTTCCAGCGACTCCAAAGTTACATGTATCTTGAGTTTTCTGTTTTGACGGTATGCCTCAATATTGAGATTTTAGATGGAGTTTTCCTCAGATGTCTCTGCTTTTCAAAATTTTTCATTTTACATTTCAATAGGAATGATGTAGGTTGTGATATTACTATTAGTTCCAAATTTAAAAAAAGAGAATCTAGTGGTTCCATTTCTTTTAGGTATCCTCCTCTCTTGTATAGTAGAGCATCTATATATTGGAATCTTGCCTTGCTTCACACACAGCATGACATTTAGGAAAAGTTTGTTCTTGTTTTTTTAATATGTGAAATGCAAGTAAATTACCTAAATTGTCAGGAGATAATTTTAGTGAGAAATATTGACATCTAATAATTAGTACTAGCAATATAAATGATTCTTTCCTTTTACTTCATTTTAGCTAGGTTTCATTTAATTAAATTTTCAGTGTCACCAAAATTGCATCTGACTCTCCTTTATGATCTTTTCTTTTCATATCGAACCAGTTACTCATAATTACCACACATTAACATTTAGCATTTCCTTAAAGATAATGTTAGCATAAGATTTTTTTTTTTACTTTCAGGTATCTAGAATCCTCCATCTGAGGCAAAATCTCTCATATTCACATTTTGCTATCTATCCTTGAGAAAGTATACAGTTGAGATGATTGAGATAAATGTTATTCATACTCTCAATAGATTTCTACATTAGCTCTTATGTGTGAAAAATGCCATATGGAGAAGGTTATTCTAAATCCTGCTTACTTAAAAAAGGAACTAAATACACTTTCTTTCTTCAATAAATAGAACTATAAAGCTAAAAGCATATATGCACTCACATACAAAAAGAAGTGGGCAAGGCATATAAGATGACATAAGCAGACTAGCCAGAGACCTTATTGTGGAACCTGATGATATGATGTTTTATGCATCATCCATACATGTAGTCAATGTACCCTCCTCAGCTTTTCTGGACCTATTACTATGGTCTTCTATTCATATTTCTCAAAGTTGGTGAACTGTCAAGACAATATTTAGGTCAAAACTCAAACCAAGTAGTAATGTTGGTTGAAGCCTAGCTGGAAATTCCTTGAAACTATTTTGGTTGGTATACTCTAACCTGATGTGGCAGTTATATAATCTCCTGTCAACTTGCGAAAGGGTGGATTCTACTGTGTAATCATGTCTCATGCTGATGGCATCATTTGGAAAAACAAAAGAGAAGCATAGCTCACTGAAGGCCAGATACACTCTCTCCCTGTAAGACTTTCCTGTTGACAAGACACATGGCTCTGTGGCGATGGCAGCCAGAGCTCACAGTAAATGTAATAGAGGGAGTTTGTCCCTTCAGTAGTGATAGAACTCCTATCTTTCCAAGAGCTAGTGGAATTTAAGGAATTTATGAATTAAAATAATATGATGTCTATATAAAACATGATTCTATAACCCTAAGTGTTTACAATGACAACCAACTGAGTCTGTTTTGAGTCCTAAAACTGCTTGAGTGTGATTTGGTAAATGAGTCTGTCATTTCTGAACTGAACTGGACTGAACATATCCGCAACTCCATTCATCTGTTAGGTGAGTCACTCACACTCACTCCACACTACTGAATCAATGGAAGCCTAGAACTACCCCTGTGAGTTTTCTATGTTGCAAACATTTATGGGAATAGAAAACCTGTTCTCCCTCCTGGGAAGCATCTCAAAGTGTTATTATTACCCAGAACCTCATGAGGCCTCTTTCTTTGATTGGTGTTGTGAGACATCGAATCAGTTTTGACTCACAGAAACATTAAGCACAACAGAATGAAACGGGGCCCTGCCTATGTCGTATTAGCAGCTATCGTGATGCTTAGGGATTAAAACTATTAAGAAGGGAGTGTCACTGTATCTCATATTGCCACAGTCTTCAGCAGTTATCAATAACTTTCAGTGATTACTTTTTTCAATGAATGATGATGTCATGAGCTACACAATTTGTTAACCACATGGTAAGCAGTTCAAACTTGTCAGCTGTATCCAGTGAGAAAGAGGTGTTCTGCTTCCATACAATTTATAGCGTTAGAAACCCACAGGGGCAGCCATTATACTCTGTCCGTGAGTCAGAATAAATATGAGTGCATCTTTTTTTTTAGTTTATTAAGCATGTATCCTTTTTCAGAGATTAGATCCTCCTGATAATATGCTCAAAATATATGTTATTACTCATCTCATATCTAAGAAGCATTCTGACTGTACTTCTAAAAGTTCTTCATTTGTTCTGACAGTCCTTGTTGTATTCAATACTCTTGACCAAGACCAGCATTGAAAGGCACAATTCCTCAGTCTTCCTCAGTCTTTGTCCACCTTCCACATGTATAGGAGTTCATTGAAATAACCTGGCTTAGGTCAAGCACACTTTAGTCCTCAAAGTGACATTTTAGCACTTCAAAGTGGTATTTTGCATTAGATTTTTCAAATGCGTTGTGATTTATTTTATGATTGTTGGCACCATGAGTATTAATTACAGATCCATGTAAAATGAAATTGTTGACAACATGAATCTTTTTCCTTCATTCATGATGACTTTGTTGATTGCTTGAGTTGTGAAAAAATATTTATGCATTAAAATCAAATACACTCCTGTATGGTTGGTTATAATCCTCACAACCCTATATAATATTTCTAAGACTGTATATCTTTTTTGACTGAATTTGATTCAGTTGCAATATGCTTGCTTTGATTAAGATAGCTTATTCATATCCATATAAATCTGAAGAACAAGAACACATCCCTGCATAACAAAAAGTGAAGAGATTTGATTTTAGAGTAGAAGATAGATCTAGCTAACTTGTAAAATCTGTGTAATCTTTCAGCAAAAAAGGGAAAGAGTAGTGAATAAGAGCAAAATGAATGGAGGATGCATGGCGGTGCATCGGCCGCTGTGGGAGAAGGGTGTGCAGACATTGCCCAAAACATTCCAGTCGGGGAACCTCAGAGGGCATTGCATCTGCCCTGTATACTCACAATGAGTGGAAATGAGTTGATGACGCTGAGTTTGGTGTTCACCTAAATGGTTTTCACATAATGAGACACATGTGGGTGGGTATCCTCCTGACATTCTTAAAAGTTCACAAGGCAGTGTTTCCCAAACAGAGGCGCTTTTGTCATCTTGAGATATTAGGTTCTGTGTGGAGTCCTTTAACATCTTTATCCTCTTTCTCTCACAGAATATCTGCTGGCTTTGAAATGTCAATCTTGTGGTCAGCGGCTCAGCTCTTATCCCACAAGTCTACCAGGACTATTAGTTCTCATTATATTGAAGCCCCTTTCTGAAGTCTGTAGTCTTTCATCTTTATCAGTAAGTGTGGCAAATCCTCTTCGCTTTCAGTGAGCAAGGTGGAGTCATTAGCACACCGAAGGTTGTGAATGAGTTTTCTGCCAACCTGATACTTCCTGATTATTTATGGAGTTCATCTTCTTAGATTGTTTGCTCAGCAACAGATTGAATAAGAATAGAGAAAACCCACCCCTCTGTCACACCACTGTCCTGATGTTAAAACATGCAGTGTTCTAACTGAATGTTTGTTTTTCAGTCTAGGTCTATTCAGCATGAGTACAATTGGGTGTTTCAGAATCCTACTTTTTGCCTTGTTATCAATAGTTCATTCTGATATATACAGCCAAATGCCTTGGCATAGGCAATAATACACAGGTAATTTTTTTTAATCTAATATTCTACATGGTTAGTCAAATTGTGCTGACATCAGCATTCTTTACTTGATGATGTCTTTGGAATCTAGCTTCCCTTTCTGGCAGTTCCCTCTATGTGTACTGCTCCACATATTTTAAATTATCTTCAGCAAAATTCACCTACATATAAAAGTAATGATATTGTGGTATAATTTTGCATTCTTTTGAATCATCTTTCTTGGGAATGAGCCAAATATGAGCATTTCCTGTGGCTGATCATGCAGATGCCTTCCAACTTTCTTGTCATATGCAAGTGAGAAAATTCAGAATTTCATTCATTTGTTGAAATATGTCAATTGATATTTTAAAATACCTGGATCCTTGTGTTGAATAACACTTTCAGTTGGGCTTGGATTTTTTTCCTTCAATATAAAGAGTTCTTAACCAAATACCACTCATGTGCAATGATTAAACATTGGCTAATTCTTCTTGGTACAGAACTGTGTGCTACTTGAGTATTTTTTGTCCTTTCCATCTTCTTCAACATTTTAATCATGGAATATATGAATATATGGATATACCACACAGGATGTATTTTGTCTGATTGCTTTAATTACTACAGTCTGAGAAATTCTGAGCATTTTCTTCTCTTTAGCTTTCTAATTCCAGAACTTTGCATATTTCATTAGAACACTTTGTTTTCTAGAGCCCCCCTTTGAAAATTTCTGTTCAGATATTTAATGTTATCATTTCTCACATTTGCCTATGTGACTCATTTCAACAGTAAGGTATAAAGTTTCTTTGAACATTGATTTTGGCCTTTCTTTTTAAAATTAACTGTTATTTTATTCATGTATCATGTCCCTAATGCAAACTCACATCTCATTTTATTTTGGTAATTAGTGTTCACTATAGCAAATGTTTAATGTACATTGGATTATATTAAGGTTATACATTGACTCTTGTGGACATATTTTAATTTCTTTCAGGAACAACCTGAATTTGATTATGAGCAAGGGATGCTCTGGCCCACAATTGACTCATGACCTTCTGACTTCATCTACTCCTCCAAAGCACTCCTCCATCTCCTCTTTCCAGAGAAGTCGTTGTTTTGAATCTTGCATCATTTTTGGATATGTGCAAAATGAATAGTTACTTTCTTCATTGTTTTTACCTGAAAATGTATTTAAAATTAATCATCAAATGAGTTTGCAAAATTCTATAGCATAATCTCCAAATCATTTCTCTCTCTATAGTCATATTTCCCAAATACTTATCCTTTCCCTTTGTTTCCAAATTTTGCAGTACAATCAACAGCCATGTTCAATGTATCTTTCTTACCTATTTGATCAGTATCATACTGACACATGTTTCTCCTGCCTTGTGGCTTGCAGGTTTGTAACTGAAAACTTAACCAATGCCCCATTTGAATTGCTTGGAAAACCCTATTGTGCTAAACTTTTCTTTCCTACAGGGCCACTATGAGTGGAAATCAACATGATAAAATCAGACCTTGTTTGTTTGCACTTATTGTAATTTCTGTGCTTTGTAAAATCCTACTACATAAGAGACAATTTTTTGAATGAAGAAAATTTTCAAAGCAATTCATTATCTATTGTCCTTAAATGGTAGCTAATTAAAGATAATTATCACTTAATATAAAGCCTACTATTGCTATTAGTTACTTTCAGACATGTGATGCCTAGTGACATAAATTTTTGTTTTCCCAAACATATAACATAGGAAATAATAAAAACACATATATGATAAGACTGTTTTGTGAATAATATATGAGGAATCAATACTTAAGTACAAATACTGGAAATATGTGTCTTCTTGTTAGCAATAATCATCACTGTTTCAGTTTATCTGCCTCACACTTACCACAAGAGATACAATTAATGATTACTTAACTTTCCTATTCATTAGAACTAACATCTATTCTTTTAATCTACCATTCTGTTTTGAGACATTTGCTGTCTCATGTACACTTGTAAGCAATAAGAAAGCTTGTGCACCCTTTACTGAGTTTCCCTCAGTGATATCAATGCCAAGCTATTGTGAATGTCACAACTGAAGGACACCCAGAGAAAGGAGACTTTCTAGAACCTGAAGAGCCACCATGCTGCTCTTTCCCACTTCCCTCCACTACAAGGACAATCTGAATAACTACCAACCACACACATCAAAGAAATAATACATACTTTTTAGATTGATATTTTTTCACTGCAGATAATTCTCTGCAGATACATCCAGTTTATTTTTCATATAATAGCATTTCCTTAATGCTCAATGATCAAATTCCTAATTGAAAATTCTTTTTTCTTTCCTTAGCTTAAACTTACCAATTATTTTAAACTTTGTGTATCTCTATTCCTTTGTTAGATATGTGATTTTCAAATTTTTTCTTTTACTCTTTTAGTTTGCCTTGTCAATTTTTAAACAGTTTTTCAGAGAGCAAACATTTTTAATTTTGGTGAAGTCCAATTTATAAAAATTATCTTTTTGTAATCATATTTTTAAAGTTGACTCTAAGTACTCATTTTTGTAAGCAACCCCCCCTCCCCCAATTTAAGGTTTGTGATTTAAATTTAAGTCCATGATCTATTCTTTTTAATATTTTTGTAATCTGTGAGAATTAAGAAAAGGTTTTCTGTTTGTTTCAGCGTATCGATTTTCAATTGCCCAAACATCATTTATTAATAAAGTACTCATTCTCTATGACTTAGCTTCTAAAATTATTTCTGTGTTCTCTTTTCTGGGTCATTGTTCTATACCAAAGTAAAGCAAGATATATTGCTACTAAGACTCTCATTTATGTATGCACTGGTTTATTCCAAACAAAACCTGCTTCTGTGATCAGTGGATAGCTGGAGGCAAGTTCTCTAATACACTTGTCTTATTCTTGTTAGAGTGTTCTTAATAAAAGATCCAACCACAGTTATGACTTCTAATAGGCTCTGCAGGGCTTGGCTCAGGAGTAAGCTCTGCTTCAGAAGGTTATGTCGACTGTGTGAGGGACTACACCAGAGTAATGTTGATGTACTATCTTGAATGATATAGGACAATCACCAAGTTTTATTAGGGAGTTTTAAAAAAATAAAAGCTTACTTCAGCCACTCATCAGCCCAACATGACCCTTGGCTTCCACAACTCGCCCCTGCGCAAAACCCGCAAAATCCAAAAACCCTATCAAAGGAATATGATTTAATCGCTTAAGGTCACATAAACTACATTCCCCCCAAGTCTCTATTAGACTATTGCATTGGTCTTTGTTCTGTTATGAATTTTAGGTTTTGTTACAAATTGTTCTCCATTCAATTTGGCATCTCTTTCAAAAAAGTCAGCCATGATTGTGCCACACAACTTTGGTCAGGATGTTGGATGCTGGCCTCTGAAAGACCCAGTATCCTTCTCGATGAATTGCTTTCAGGTGTCTTTCATTGTCCTTCCATCTTCTTTGCTCCAATAGAGAGGCGAAGAGCTGCATCGTAGTTAATGCCACATGCTTTTAAAATTCCGATTATTTCTGAACAAAGTATAACAGAGCCTTGTCTTTGTGGACTGTGTTTTGGGAGACCATTCTCAAGCCATGGTCCACTCATAGTGGAGCAGCCCCAGAAGGATTTCTAGGCTGTAATCTGTTTGAGAGCAAAGGACTGCTTGTCTCTCCCACCGGGACGCTACTTGGATTCAGACTGGAAACCTTTTTGTTAACACCTGAGCATCTAACAACTGCCCTATTTTGGCTACTTGTCAATGAAGAGTAGGTAGAACCTACTTCATTGATGAACTGCTCTGAAATATCTATAAGATTATGTTGAAATTCTTGAGTAACCATGATGTTTTTTCTACCAAATTCTTTCATTTATCTTGAGAGATGGGTCTTCAAATACAACTCTGGATTTGATTTCATATTTTTGTTTAGTTAATTTTCATATTTCAAGTTTTCTTGCATATATTTTAAAGTTCTATCATTTAGAATGTATGCCATAAAGGGCACAGTGTCTTCTTGGTGCTATAATTTGTGTGTGTATGTGTGTCTGTGTGTGTGTAATGCCCATCTCCAATGATCTTAGTTCTGAAGTCTACTTTATCAAAATTATAGGCAGCCCTGCTTCCCTAGAATTTGTTATAACTTTACTTCTAACTTGCTTATATTGTTATATTTGAAGTAAGTTTTGTTTGTTTGTTTTGTACTATGTGATTCGGTAAACCTCCACCCTTTATTTAGGGTGGTTAGATAATCTATATAGAATGTAACCATTTACTGGGGTTACGTTTGCAATTTTATTGTTGGCTTTGCCTTTATTTTCTTTGTTGGTTTTTTTTTATGCTTCTTGTTTTCTTTTACGTTTCATCCTGAGAGTAACTTGAATAATTTTTAAAATGTATGTTTTTATAATATTTTCTTTTCCTTTTAAAATAATTTTATTGGTGGTTTTATAACTATTATAACATGTCATACATCAATTGCACCAAGCATATTTGTGCCATCATTATTACAAGACATTTTTCTTCTGAACACTTAATATAAACTCCTCTTGTTCCTATTCCCTTGCCCACACTCCCACATGATAGCTCTATGCCCACTAATGTTCCTGATGTTTGTATAACATTGTAGAGGTAGCTGCAAGTATTGTCAACCTCAGATGCAGTATAATGATTCAGTGCTTGGCTGCTAATCAAAAGATTGACTGTTCAAACCCCTGAGTTGCTCCATAAGACAGATATGTAGTACCTTGTTTCCGCAAATATATATGCTTAGCAATACTGTGTGGCAGTTATACTCTGTCTTATTATAGTACTACAGTGAGTCCAAAATTGAATTCATAGCTATAGATCTTTTAAAAAAAATTTGCTTGATTGTGTTGGGTCGCTATCATGTTATATATTGACAACCTATCACATTCTACTGGTGTCATTTTAATAATTTTCTGTTATTTTTAATCACGTTGTTCAGGGGACATATGAATCTTATCATAATCAATACATACATCTATTGTATGCAAACCACATTTGTACATTTGCCGCCACCATCATTCTCGAAACATCCTCCTTCTACTTAAGCCCTTGGTATAAGCTCCTCATATTTCCCTTCTGCCCCCCTCCCCCTCCCTCATGAAGACTTGATACTTTACAAATTATCATCATTTTATCATATTGTGCATTGTCTGATGTGTCCCTTCACTCACTTCCCTGCTGTCTGTACACCAGGGAAGAGGCTACATGTAGATTCCTATAATTGGTTTCCCTTTGCTACTCCACCTTCCCTCCACCATCCCAGTATCACCACTCTCGCCACTCTGGTCCTGAAGGGATCATCTGTTCCGAATTTCCCATGTTTTCAGCTCCTCTCCATACCAGTGTACATCCCCTGGTCTAGCCAGATAGTTTTTTTTTTTTCAATTTCAATGAAGTATAACAATAGTGTCTATCAGTTTGTCATGCTAGGGTTGCCTGTGTATTGTTATGATACTGGAAGTTATGTAGTTGCTATTTCAAATGGCAGCAGTGTCACCAAAGGTGAACAGTTTTCAGTCAAGCTTCCAGACAAAGAACAGACAACTAAAAATACAAATCCATGCTTCAGAGAAAAAAGTCATAGGAAATTTTTTGCATAGCTTTGAAACACTGTCAGACTCTGATGGCTTAAATGATGGAAACAGACTATTACAGGAGCTTGTGCCTAGGGATGAGCCCCTCAGGTGCAAGGACAACTGAAAGGTGACTGAGACGGAGCTGATTTCCCAGAGTGGAGTGGGCAATGGTGAAGTGAATAAGGGAAAGCCTGTGAGAATGCAGCAGTAACAATCTTTATGTGCTAATGGGACTAACTCCAGGTAAAGAGAAAAGCTGTAAAAATTGGCTGTAATGATCAGAATAAAGTAAAATTGAAAGTCATTAAAAATGGAATTGAACACATCGAGATCAATATCATAGCATTACTGAGCTGAAATGGTTATTTATTAGTGGCCATTTTGAATGATAAAAATTTATGATTTACTTTGCCGCAAGGAATAATGTGACTTTCCACTCACTATCTGAAAAGATATTACAAAATCAATAAATGAAGTTTCATGCTGTTTAAGATAGGATTGTACCTGTCCACCACCAAGGGAATCTAATCATTACAACTATTATACAAATGTATGCACCACCCACAGAATCAGTTTTGAAGAAATTGAAGAAGCTACCAAATGACTTCAGTTGGAAATGCTCAAACACGTAATCAAGACGTATTGATATTTACTGGCAATTGGAATGAAAAAGGTAGACACAAAGAGGAACAATAGTTGGAAATATGGACATAGTGATAGAAATGAAGCTGACTATCACATGATAGTTTTTTAATACTGTTAACATGTTCATACAACCACTCATAATTGCATTTTAAGAATACCCCAACAACAGACTTGACACACTGAATACTACAGACAAAGACCTACGGAGCTGTTGGGAACACAGAGTATCATTCATGCAGAAAGCAAAAATCACTCAAAAGAGAGAAAAGAATGAAAAATAGTCAAAATAGATGTCAGAAGAGCTCGGAAACTTGCACTTAACTCAGGAAAATGGAAGAAAATATTAGGTCAATGAGCTGAATAGAACATTCCCAAGGGTAGCTTAAGAAGACATCATGTATTAAAACAAAATGTAGAAAGACCTAAAATTAGAAAACAGAAAGGGAAGAACACGACAACCATAGCTTAAACTGAAAGAACAAGTCTCAAAATGAAATTTTGAAATTTTCTATAAGCAAAATATTGAATGATAAAGGGAATATCAGAAGAAAACACAGAGTCATGGTACCAAAAAGACTCATGGACATTCCACCATTTCAGGAGGTAGCATATAAGTAAGACAGTGGTACTGAGGGAAAAAGGGCAAACAACACTGAAAGCATTAGCTAAAACAAAGTTCCTGCATGCTTCCTGCAGCCCCTCAAACCAGTTGTTCTTATTATACAGCCATTCCTCCTGTGCTTTGTGCCTGGAAGGCTCAGCAGAAAGTGATGAAGCACAGAGTCACACTGGGATGGCTATGGTCCTGGAAGTGCAGTGACAGGGATACAGGATGATGTGTGGGAGGGAGTCATCAACATTCAAAAAGCCAAAAAAAATGTCTGTGTGTTAGTCTTGGTACACTAGAGAAACAAACCAATACTTATATGTGTATAAAGGAGAGTTTTATATAGAAGAGGAATGGGATATTGAGAAACTATCCCAACCCAGTCCAAGCTTAAAAGTCTGATATTAGCCCAAATGTCCAATACTAGTCTTTAAAGCCTTATTCAGATTCATGTGGTGCATACAATGACATCAAATGCAGGACAATCACAGCCTAGTGAGTAAGAAAGTCTTTGGTCCCTGTGGCATTGTAGGTGTCTCAGTAGGGGAAAGGGCCTCACTGTGGCTTCTTATGCATCTCAGCACTGGTAGGAGTCTATACATGGCTGTTCTGGCTTCAGAAGTATGGTTCCATCAGGTAAACCCATGTGACTTCTTCTCCAGGATGTCGCACAGGGAGTTAGTCCGTGTCTTGTTAGTAGAGAATCTCCAAGGGAATGAGTCATGAATCTCTCACCTCCAAGGAGAAAATGTTGACCGATTCCCCAGAATTCTCAGGAGAAAGCCATGCCAACACAGTGGTCTCACTTGCTACCTACAGATTGACAGGCTAGATTCCATTGCTACACTCTTAATCCTCAAAAGGAGACCAGATTATGTGACTGTCACAGTTCAGAAACTGAGGAAATATGACAGAAATGTTTCAATTTGCTAATTAACCACTGGAATCACTAACTTATCTATGCCAGGAAATTGTGATAGCTACTTTAAACACTGACTTGCAGAAATACACCAATGCCAAAGAAAGGTGAGCCAAGATAATTCTCAAACAACAGACTAGTAGTACTAAAACCAGATGTCAGCAAGATTTTACCAAAGATCACCCGAGAAGAGATGCAGCAATACATAGAAAGGGAGCTGCCAGAGGTTCAGGCTGGACTGAGTAGAGGGTGCAGGAAAAGGACTGTCATTGCTGAAGTCAGATGGATCTTCATTTAATTCAGAAAATCTCAGAAAGATGTTTGTGTTTCAGTACTTTTCAAATGGAACAAATGCATACTATATAGTTTAAAATCAGGAAAGATATTCAACAGTGTTATATATTTTCAACATACCTACTCTGTCTGCTGAGCAAATCTTTCAAGAAGCTGGCTTATGTGAAGAAGAATGTGTCATTGGGAAGGTTTATTAGCATCTAATATGCGGGTGATATAACCTTGCTTGCAGAAAGTAAGGAGAATGTGAAGCACTGGCTGGTGAAGCTAAAGGACTGTAGCCATCAATATGAAGTACAACTCAATGTAAAGTAGACCAAGTTGACCAGTGATAGTTCTCACATAAATGGAGAAAAATATCAAGTTGTCGAGGATTTTGTCTTGCTTGGATCGACAATCAAGGTTCATGGAAGTAGCAGTTAGGAGATCAAAAGGGATGAGGCAGGAGTTGTGTTGCATAAATCTGCTGGACTAGTCCTCTTTAGCATAATGAAAATCTGGGATGTTGCTTTGAGTATTAAGGTATATCTAACGGAAGCCATTGGGTATTTTCACTGGCTCCAATTTGTGTGAAAGTTGGACATTGAATAAAGACCAAAGAATGGATGGATTTGCATTGTAGTATAGAAGAGCATATTGAACATACCAAGGCCTGCTAAAAGGAAAAACCTATCTGTCTTGGAAGAAGTACTGCCAGGGTGATCCTTAGAGGTAAGGATGGCAAGACTTCATTTTACAAACTTGGGCCATGTTGTCAAGAGATGAGTCCCCGGGGAAGTGCATCATGCATGGTGAAGTACAGGAGCAGCAAACCAGGGTGGCTTTGACAATGTGCTCCAGCTTGAGAATTCTTCTGAGGATGATGCAAGAAAGAACAATGCTTAGTTCTCTTCTGTATAAAGTTGTTATGACTGAGACCAACTCATTGACCCCTAACCATAACATCGTCATAAAATTCTGACCTATTTTTATATTTATTTCCATATTGAACATTAAGAGGGTTATTGTATCACACATATAGGGATGGTCTTAACGGATCCAAGAACAAAGACTAAATATATTGCGGTTGAGTCAATGAATATAATTTGCTTCTGGGACAGGTAATGCAGTATCGTATAAAATGATTGCACAAGGGGCATTCTTTAACATAGGTTCTGAACCCTTTTTTATTTGTGGGGTTTTTCTTGCAGTATAGTAAAATCTGTAGCCCCCAATGCAGAATAATGGTTTAAAATTCTTCATATACAATGTACAGTATCATAAAGGAAAGCAATTATTATATCAGAACATATTTATATCAGCAAATAAGAAACAATAAGCACATTAAATCAGACAATAAATGCATAAAGAAGTGGAGAACTTGTTGTGTGTCAAGAGGGTTCATACATGGTACCTGATTTAGAAAGCTGGACTAAGACATTTTAGATTTAATTTGTGAGTAAAAATACAATAACTTGGGGAACAAAAGTAACAAAAAACAAAGTGTCTTAACTTTGCTTTTTTTAAGTAATAAGACATATTTTTCATAATATAAAGCCATTGTCATTAATAAAATGTGGTTGCAATCCATGCAACCATTGTGAAAACTTAGTAAGGAAGAACAAATTAAAATTCACATATTTGGGGAAAGATATATATATATATATATATATATATATATATATATATATATATATATATTTACATCAAAGCTAACCATCCATTTTAATGTAAAAAAATCAATCTCTCACCGAAAATTTATGTGAACAAGGATCACCATAAGATCACCATAAAGTGACAGTCAGTTTTTGCAAAAGTGCATGAAAGTTATAAAACTCAATTTTAGGCAATAAACTAAAGAGGGAATTTTGTCACCAGGATAGATTAAAGTTTTTGACTAAATGAATTTTCTTGCCAAAGGGGCTTATAGCACTTCATAGAATCTATTTTCCTGACAGAATAAATCATTGCATGTGACAAGAATGCATTTCTTCAGAAAGGATTTCCCCGCCCCCACCCCCACCCCCGCCCTGCATTCCCCAGCAAGAATAAACCCTTCTCCTTGATACAAATATGTTTTGTAAGGCAGTATCTGTTCTAATATCTGGTGTTATTTTTGTTTGTTTTGTTTTTAGAATACAGGGATAGAGCCATACTCACAGTTTAAGTGTTTGTAAGTGGTCCAGAAGTTGTAAGTAGATTAGTGAAGATTGGAGAAGCATAGATATTAAAGTCCATGCCAATGTTTCCTCAAGTTTACATTTAGTGATCCAACACTTAAAACAACCTTTATATTCAATGTTTCAGTTCCTTGGAACTTTGTATGCAAGACTCTGCTGAGATGAATTCTAACAGCGGTTTTTATTGTAAAAACAAAACTAAAACACCGGATTTGAACTTGGACTTATTTTGTATTAGATATAGTTAAATTCTGTATTAGTTATAATTTTGTTAGTGTTTTTCTTTACTACTGAATAAAGATGAAGCACATATATTGACTAGTGCTCCGAACAGAATGACCATGTAAATAGAAGGAAAGATAAATGCATTGTATTAGACATTTTTGATGCATGAATTATTGTTTTAGCTTAAAATATATCAAATTTTAAATGCATAGGTTGCATTCATGTACCACATACTTGGGAAAGTCTCTATAACTTAAATACTATTCTCAGAAGGATTTTAAAATAATTCAAGCCCAGAAATAAAGTTTCAAACAAATGGCTGTAAATGTGAGTATAAAATGAGAGACTTTCAATATATGGCCAAATATTTGTAGCTCTATAATTGAAAACTATTAATCTCTAATTGTCTAACCTATCATTAAAATGAATAAAAAACATTTGATAATAATATTGCCTGCCCTATACTTTTGAAAAAATGGCAAGGCATGAAATAAGTTATAACACACAAAAAATATCATTGGGTAAATTTTATGCAGATATTTTTAATTTAAAACTTTAAAACCACAAGGAAGTACATTTTTATTAGCAAGAGCTTTCTTGATTGACTTTTCAAAACTGTATATATAATCTATTCGCCCAAATGCAAAATTAAAACATGGGACCACTTACTAAATAATATAGTTATGCTTGGTTTGCCCACTAAATACTTATTGAAGAATTTGAAGACTGTGGTAAGATAACATTCATTTTTACATGCAGCGTTGCCTGAGCAGCCAGGGTGCTGTGTGGCTACACTGATGGCACAGAGTTACCTCTGTGTCCACTCACAGATATTTCTAGGAGACTTGGCTCATACAAATAGTTAGTGCATTGGGCTAGTAACAAAAATAGATCAGATATTAGAGTCCACAACTAGCACTAAATATATATAAAAGGAGAGAGATCTATTCATTTATTTCTGAAAAAAATCAGTCATTGATTTTTTTCAATGCAGTAATAACCATGAGTTCATCATATTGGAATTGACTCTACAGTATCTGCTTTTCTTTTCTATCTTTGATATACGAAATGTAATTTAAATATTAAAATAGTGCAACAAATAAACAACAAAAACTTCAGATTCTTTATTTTGCTGAAAATTTCACTTAAAATTGCATATCACATTTTATTTCTCCCTTCTTTTAATCTTCAGGGTGATTGTCTTTTATGAATTCATTTTATCACCCCTTAATGCATACCCATATTCCAGGCATAACGGAACACAGTGACCAAACAGAGGGAACAGTGTAATCCAAGTGTTTGCTGTCATAGTCTTCAGATGCACACCCCTCTCAGAAACTGTGAACTTTGTCTTTGTTCTCAGAAGACAGATGACTCAATAGTAGGTGTTCCATAGAAATAATCAAACTATCTGCCTGGTTCTTACACAACTGAAATTGGGTTCCTGTTTGCCACCAAAAGAAAATAATTACTCTAGTCAGAGGCAACCCTGGAGAATTTTAACAGAAACTCCTAGCCATAAATAATGCAGTCAAGATATTGGCTTCTTCATTGAAGACATGTAATTGAAAGACTTTTAAAGCTCCCAAAGAATGAGAGAGATTCTGGAACTTCTGCCCAGGTATACTGTCCACATAGATGACATTGGGTACAAGGAATTCTGGGGAATGTGGTCCAGAGGGCAAAGCATATTCTACAAGATGGCACCAGGGTTCAGCCTTTGAGGGAATATCTGTGTAAAATAGTTTACACAGTTCACTGCATCCTTTCACCCATGTTTCTGTTGTTCTTTCCACTCTGGGTGGGAGTGGCGTTATACAAACATCATTGCTATCAAGATACATCAGTATCGGGAAAGAACTTTTATGAAGAAAGAATTTGATTTCAGTAAAGTAGTCCCACTCAGTCCAATACAGGTCCACGGATTCAGTGTTATCTGCAGTTCCCTTCAGACTCACACAGATGGGAACATGGGAAGATGAGGAACACAGGCTTGTTGGTGCAGAACCTCTTGGTTTTGAGGTCTGTAGGTTGCCCACAGCTCCTGGAAATGGAAGCCACACAATCCAGCTAATAATAAGAAAAAGAGACATGGCATATAGATAGATGGATGATAAATAGATAGATGATAGATAGATGATTGACAATATATGTATATATGTGTGTATGTATATGTTTAGAGAAAGAGAGAGAGATCTCAATGTTTCTCATAAAAAAGCCACACTCCCAAGCTGTGATTTGGTTGAGAAGTAGGAGGCCAATTCTATTGGGCTAGGCTCAGTAGACTAGAGAAACAAATTCATAGAGACACTCATGTGTATAAGAAAGATATTTACATACAAGGGCAAGTGAATATTGACCAAACTTTTTAGTTCAGTCCAGTCCAGATCAAGTCCATGTGTCTGGTGGTATTAGTCCACATGTCTGATATGGATCTATAAAGTATTCTTAAGACTCATGAAACACATGCAATGACACTGAATGAAGGAAGATCACAGGCCAGTGGCTGGGAAGACTTGCGGACCCAGTGGTGTTGTAAGCATTTCAATGATGGCAGGAGTCTCCACGTGGCTTCTCCCCTTCCGAGGCTCTGGTTGCCATCACCATGTGTCCATGTGGTTTGTCAACAACTATGTCTTGCAGGGACTGAGAGAGAGAGAGAGAGAGAGAGAGAGAGAGACACTTTTGCCTCCAAGAAGGAATACGTTCATTCCTAGAATCCTTAGCAAAAAGTCGTGCTCACCCAGAGACTTCATTGATTATGATCTGATTGATGGCTAGACTAGCCCATTCACTCTTAGCCCTCACAGATTAACAAAGGACTATATAACTACCACAACTATCTTCACACATACACCATCAAGCTGACATAAAATCGAAGGATGAAACTAAGCACCTCTTCTCAGCTTAACACCTTAATCATATATAATTGCCAAACAAATGCAATATTAAAATAATACTTGTTGCCTGGGGTTTGTAGTTTGTCGCCTTTGTAACTGTAAACAGCCCTGGCCTTTGAAGCCTGACTTGCAGCTGTGCTGCCATTCACTTGTTAATTTTGAAGATCACCATATGCTAATTGCCTAAGCTTGCTTGCCCTATAACACTGTTTTACTTCTCCCAGATCAAAAAAAAAAAAAAAAGAAGCCCACCCCACCCCAGAAAAGATGTAACTACTGACACAATGTATATATGTATGTATGTATGTATGTATACATTTTGATTAGAGCTGTAGGAGTCCCCAATAAAATGATTTTTAAGAAAAAAAAATAATACTTGTGCCTAACAAGATAAAACTAAAGCAAAAACAACTAAAAATTTATAATTCCCATTTAAGTTTTACATTTATATGTAAACAACAACAAACAACATTTTTTATGCCTAGCAATTGCAGTTCTGTGAATAGTCACTTACACCTCGATCTTATAATCATACACTTTTCCATATACTATCTTCCTGAGACCCATTAGAAAAAGGAGAACATTATTCCATGGGGATGCTCCCTTGTTCCATTGTTTTTGTAGCATTTTTTAACATCACTGCCCTCTGGTGGTGGGAGTAGAAGGCCCAGTCTTTGCTCTTGTGGAGCCTCTGCTGGAATTGAACCTCCATCCCAGTGGGCTGCAGTCCCACGCACAACCACTAGCCACCAGGGCTCAGCTTCTTGTTCCACTTTTTTGACATTCGATACAGCTTGAAAGACTGTCTATCAGCCATCTTATGTCTTTATATTCAATTTCTAAATTACCCATTTATATCAATCCACTAGTCTTAGGGGATAAATACGTTGTTTTCATGTGAAGAGTCATAATTTCAGATGGAACTTGTGTTTCTTGACAAGGATAGTCAAATCTAGTGCAAGTCATCCTTTAGAGCAACAAGTAATGCGCTTCAGCTTATTGGCGCAAACGTCTTTTTCTACTTCTGGTCAAGTCAGTCTAGCTATTCCTTACTAGATAAATGAGTAGCAGATAACAAGCTCAGAATTTCGAGCACATTTCTGCCTTCAGAAGCTAGGTCACTCCACAAATTTCCATTAAGCTGGCTTACTTCACGTAAATTCACATTTTATGTAATCTTTTAAACTTCAGACCTCCTGGTTCATCCTTTCCTCTCCTCTTGAATATCAGTGGACAAGGTTCAAGAATGTCAGTGACTAGTCTCCACAAACCTCTTCAATCACTTCCATGCAACAAGTGAAACACCATGGACACTGAGTGATCATCCCAGGCAATCAAAACCATAAACCAATCACTACCATCGAGTTGATGTCCATTCTTAGTGAATCCACAGAATTGGATTGAATTGCCTCCATGAGTTTCCAAGGCTGCAAATGTTTATGGGAATAGAACTGATTCCTAGAAGGTGGAGGTTTCTCTCATGGAATCAAAATTTTCTAGTCAATGTACATTGATAGGCACATTACTTGCTCAAATTAAAAAAAGCTAAAGTCAGCAATTATCTTTTGTTCTTCAGCTTCTAGGTAAGCCTCTATTTCTTATGTTCTGATTCTCAGAAAACTGTTTGGGGAGGCTTTGGTTAAAAGCTCTGCAGTGACTTAAACATGAACTTGTTTCTTCCAAATCACTCTTCTGCAAATGTAATTGTAAAAGCTGAAGGCAGTGGGATTGAAAATTCTTGCTAATCATAATTTAAAATACTCCCTTCTTTCACAAATTATGTCTCTAAGAGTATGTAGGAAGAATCAGTATAATACCAGTACAGCTAAATTATAAACACACACACAAACACTCACACACACACACACACACACACACACACCTCACGCAAGTTACAATTTCTGACATCCCATTTATACCTGTGTGCCCCTGCGTCTAATTGACCTGGTCTCCGATCAGCCATTTTGCTTAAGCAGCATTGCTGTATCCCTGAGGAAATGAAAGAGCAGCTTTTTATTACCTCAGCCACAATTGAACATACATTACCTTCCTTTCAGCACTTTCAGGTAGGAATAACCAAAGAAATCTAAGAATCAAATGTGTCAGTTCCTTTTCCATATATTAACTGAGTAAATCTTCTGGCCATCTGACTCCTCTGTAATTATATAGGAGAAGGATAATCCAGCTCCACCCAGATCTCAGACATTCCTCCAATCTCAATAATTTTATCATCATTTGATTTTACTTCTATAGAATATCTATTTATCTATCATCATCATCATCATCAATCAGTGATATATTACTATATGCAGGAATATACATATTGTGCTGGTCTGGGTAGACTAGAGAAACAAATTCATAGACATTCATATATATGTGTAGAGAAACCTTTATAACAAAGAGCAATTGTACATTAAGAAAACATCCCAGCCCAGTCCAGATCAAGTCCATAAGTCTGGAATTAGCCTATATGCCTGATATCAATCCTCCTCAGACTCATGAAACAAATACAATGATGTCAAATACAGGAAGATTATAGGCCAGTTTATGGAAGGATTTATGGATCCAGTGGAGGTAGAGGCATCTGATCAGTGCCAAGTGTTTCCACGTGCCTCCTCCAGCTCCAGTGCTCTTGCATGGCTCTATGTGTCTTGTCAACCAGTATGCCTTGCAGGGAGTGAGCACATGTCCTGCCTGCAGCAAAGCTATTTATCTCCTTAGCAGCTCCAAATGAGGACATTAGCCATGGCCTGATTGGCAGAATAAACTCCACCACCTTCATTTGTAAGTCTCAATTTGACAACAGCCTATACAACTACCACATGCATACATATATGTGATATATTATATGCATGTGTAGTTGTATGTGTGCAAAAATTTATATCAAGAAAGCAGACCAGGCCAATTCAACTCAAATCCATTTGCTCAATGCTCACCAGAGCCTGCTTCAGACTCACACAGCTGCCAGGATATAAAATAGGAAGGGGGAATGGAAAAGCAGAAGATCACAGACTGGTGGATAGAGAGCTCTATGGACCCAAGGTCTGCAGGAATATGGTAGGACCTTGATATATCTGAGGGATGGGAGGCAACACTAGCTGTGCTCACAGCCAGATGCAGAATTCAAGCAAGTAGAAAGGTGAATAAGTACAAGAGAGAAAGATGTCCTCAGTGTCTTCTTAAAAAGCCATACTATCAACAAAGTATCATCAGGCTACAACCTGATAAAAAGGTAGGACTCCACCCTACCTCTCCACAGGTTGACATAAAATCTAAATATTGTAGCCTGACACCAGTAGTTTCTCAAAGTTCTTCTCTCACAGCAGAGCCACTCTTAACCTCTATCTTTAGTCTCATGGGCCCTGCTATTGTTCCTCTGCCAAGTTTCATTGCTATCCCATGATAAATTCTCAGTCCACCATTACTGGACCAGGAGTGAAGATATTTCTTTCTGTAGTTAATTACTGTTTATATGGGGCATCCAGGCATTCTGCTTACATGAATACAAATATCTCTAATCTATTGTATATTAATGGTAGAAAACTGTTCCAGGTAAGAGCTACTTTAACCATTAACCTCACCCCCAGGAGGAGCCCTGATGTCTAGTGGTTATGCATTTGACTGCTAGCCACATGTTCAGCAGTTCAAAGAGAATAGTCTGCTCTTCAGGAGAAAGACATTGACTCTTTCTCCTTCTGTAAAATGCTACTCTCTAATAACCCAACAGGAACTGTTTTTATGAGTCATAATTGAGAGCAAATAATAAAATACACCTGATCTAAGCAATGTTATTTTCAGTTGCCTCACATGAATGTGAAAGCTGCACATTGAATAAGAAAGACATGGACTCAATGGGGAGGGGGGTGGTCTTCAAAGAACTACAATGGACCTTTGAGGAAAATATGGTGAGAATCCATCTTATGAACTTTGAACATGCTGTCATAAAACTCATTTTTATAAAAAATCACCATTAATAAAAACAAGAAAACTTTATTCACTGCTTGACTTTACTTTCTGCAGTAGTTACACTGCTCATTCCTCCCAACTTCTGTGTGTGTAATTTTTAATAATTATTTTATTTTTAACCAAATCATTAACATATAATGAATACATATCACACATATCAATAGGTCAATCACATGCATAGGGCTGTGCAAATATCACTGCAATCAATTCCAGTCATGTGTACCTTGTACTCCCTACCAGTTCCCTATTTCATGCCAACCTCCCTGTCATGTCCCTTTAAATCTATTGATCCAGTTGTTTCTATAGGCTTACCTAATTGGGATTCCATATATAAGACATCACGCAAAATGAAGAGACAATATAAATAAATGACCCAACGACAGTCACACAATGAAACAAAGAAAAACCTCAATTGATAACAAAATGGACGCTATTTTAAACTGGAGCAATTATCCATTGAGTCAAGAAGGAGATCATTAACAAGTTGTCACATTTTAAGCTAGCTACAATTGCAGGAATCCATCATGCAATGTACTGTGCGGTAACAAGACATTGACCATCTCTCTTCCGGTCATAAGAGATTCACAATTGACTTAATCTACATGAGACGCCCTGCAACTGGGTTGGAAGCTTTTACTGTCATCTACAGTCTCGACAAACTGTAGTCCCATTCCCACTTGTTTCAGGTGGTGCTATATTGCTTTCTATAGTGTTGTATATGCTTAGAAGCTCACCACCAATGTATGAGAGTTACAGTTTCTCCATATTTTCAACTTTCTTTCCTTTTTTATTATATATGTATATATATTGCATGCTGATTCAAGAATAAAGATCATAAAGGAAAACAAACATTTCTAATCTCCTTCCTATCTAGTCACAGTGGACACCATGGATAAATTTTATATCCATGTAGGAATGAAGGCAAAATGAAACTTTGAGAATAAGGGAGGTGGAGAGAGCTAAGCTGGAAGTTAAATCCTCCCTCACAACTTCCAATATCATTGACTAGCTATACTATTATGTCTAGCCTTTGAAAAAAGTTTCCTGTTTTATCAATTGAAGTGAATCCTTGATTCTTACAATTGATCTCACTCCTGTGTTTTAACTATGTATGTATTAATAATATGTTTGAAAGAAATAGGAAACACAAGCATATATTGTTAGGCATATTTTCTATTCATGATTGTTCTTTGGAACTACATAGAAGGAATCAACTCTTAACTGATCTTAACCCTTTAAAAATGCAGACTTGAGACATGTTAAAATTTCTCATGAAGAGAATAATAGCTTTCTATTCATTTCCATGTTTGGCATAATTCTGTAACTATTACATATTTGAGTATGTTTTTCATACCAAACACTGTCTTAACTAATTTTGGAACAACATCATTGATATCACAAACAAGTAAAATTTTTCGGAACATAATTCAGGAGTAGTTTCAACACTCTACTGAGTTAGAGCTCCAGATGTCAGGCAACATTCAGAAGAGGACTTAGAAAACGACTAGCATTGCTGATGGTAGCTGGATAAGGGTTGAAAGAAGAGAATAGCAGCGAGAGGTTTACTTGTGTTTAAAGGATTATGAAAAGGCATGCGACTTTGTGGACCAGTAAAAGATATAGATTGCATTGAGAAAAATGGGAATTCATCAGCACTTTATTGTGCTCATTCTAAACCTGTACTTGGATCAAGAGGCAATTGTGCAAACAAAACAAAGCAAGATAATAGTTCATGGTTTAAGATCAAGAAAGACGTGTATCAGAGCTGTGTCTTCCCATCATGCTGATTTAATCTTTATGATAAGAAACTAGATTATATGAAGAGCAGTATGGCATACATTTTGGAGATGGGGCTATTAACAACCTGCAATATGCAGATGACAATAGCTTGTTTGCTGAAAGTGAGGAAGACTTGAGTGCTTGGTGAAGATCAAGGATTGCAACCTCTAGTAAGGATTATGACACGATGTATAGAAAACATTTTTTTTTAAACTGGACCAATACATAACATCATAATAAAAGGAGAAAAGATAGAAGTTGTCAAGATTTTCATCTTGAAATGCCTTGGAAGAAGAGAGTCAGAAATTACCTTTAATATTGTGTGTGATAAGATTTTACATTATGTACTTCAGACATATTATCAGGGGAGATCAATTCCTGGAAAAAGAATACCATATTTGGTAAAGTAGAGGGATGTGAGAAAGAAAACCTGAGACAAATTCGATGATCACTGTGGCTGCCACAATGGTATCAAATACAAGAACAGTTGTGAGAGGGGGACATGTCCAAAAGGAGTTCCATCCTGTTGTTCGCAGATCTGCTTCAAGAGCAAACTGACTGAAGGGCATCTAAGAACAACAGCAATGGCAATGTGTTTATGAGTATTCAAACACTAAGTCACAAGGTCTCCTTACTTTCTTATTACAGCTGTTCAACTAATGTGAATAATTCTATATCATTTGCTACAAAAATCATATTTTTGCTATAATTTTATGTTTACTATGTAGTCTTCCATAAAGTAAACATTGCATCATTATTTTATCCTCTGCCTAGCAGCATTGTATATTCATTTCTTTTATAATTAATTTTCTTTCAGAGCTATCTGATGCAATAGAAAGATAGATATTAATCAATGTTTTGATTGTTTGAATGAAAACAACAATGATCCTTAGTTCTTTGGATACATACAACTATTATAATTGTTCTACTGTTGTAAAATTTTTCTTTATGAGATGTCATCTCAAAATTATCCTATGTATGTTCCTCACAATCATCAATATTATTAAATGTAGGGTCTTCAGGGCTGTGGAACCATTTACATAAATTAAATGCACATTTTTGCTGTTAATGATTTCTGAGAATGATCCAGTAGGTATACTTATATGTTAAAATTATATTTAATGAATTCCATTGAGAATAAATTACCTCTAATGTGGAAATGAACAAAATATCTAAGGAATTAATATCCAATATTTATTTTCTCATTGATTTTTTTCAAAACCCATGATAAAAAGTATAAAATATAAAACTGGATTTGTGTTCCCTCTATGTTTTAATGTCAAAAATGCTTGTTTCAGACTTATATCTGCATGTATGTTAGTGGGAAACAACAGAGTTGGATATCTCTGAGCAAGAATTATTTGGGTAGACAATATGAGGGACCAAGAGCAAAAAGGCGTCTCTTTTTCTAAACTAGTCTAAAGTAGATTAGTTTCTTCATGTTGAGAAATGTCTCACCTCGTCTTTGTACTGCTTACACATCAAAAGTAGATGATATACAGAAAGAGAAAGCATTTTGCATTTTCTGTGCAGTAGCTATCAACTTTCTTCAGTGGCTGTTGGGTAATAAAATTCAGTTACTCTATTCCAAAGCCCATTCAGTTGGGAATATCTTAAAGTATAAAATTTTAGTGTTATTCCAGGCTTACAAATGCACAATTTTTAAATTATTGACTTCTGCATTCTATTGTTATATTATGGAAAGATGTTTGAAAGGATTATAGGACATAAACATATTTCCTATTCACGATTGTGCTTTGGAAACCAAAATGTGAGAAGCAGAAGTGATTCTCACAAACTAGTGCACCTTTATGTGGTTGTAATCAGTACAAAGGGATGAGAAATAGGAGAGTGGCCTCCTCCAGCCACCTAGACTTTATCTCCAGATAGGGTTCAGCCTCTATGCTGCAGCTCTTGGTCATTATCTCTTAACATTAGCTACCTATTTGCTTTCACCTCCTATGTTCAGCGGAAAAGAGAAGCTATGCATGATGGTATTTAATTTAAATCAGAAATGATTTTTAACAGCGGTGTTCATTTTCAACAGTGTCTCCTAGTTATGAATATATGACCCTATACATAAAACTCTTACAAAATACACTAAGCCTCCTTGGCGTTTTCCTTTGATATCCCCAATGAGCCTCGTCCTCTCTGCTTATCTCATCAATGTAGGAGCCCCTCCTGCATTTGGGGATGCAAGCCACCTCACCTTGTTCTTCTTCAGACATGGCATGAAGGTTGTGTGAACGTGACCAGAGAGAAATGAGTGACCTCTCTAGAGTTACAAAGAAGTTCCTTAATCCAGTTTTGATGCTGCTTATAGCTTACTTCCCTTTTATTTTTAACAGATTCTCAAATGGTCTTTCTTATTCTAAGAGTTTTGCATGTATTGATTTATTT
>PVJH01021860.1:0-37767 GCA_004026705.1 Nesogale talazaci | reverse complement strand
GGAAAAACAAAATTTTGAAGTGACCTGCCTAAGATTACATACCATACATACTTGTGCATAAGCCAAATTTTTCAGCACATTTTAATGCAGTTTTTGTGGTAAAATTAGGTGCCTCTGTTGATATTCAAGTCAGTTTATACTCGAGTATATATGATAAGTGATAAGAATAAAACCATAATTCAACCTCAGGTGCAGAATTCATATGTTTTGTAAACATAATAAAATTATGTACATTCTCTTCTTATAAGATAAACCAGAAAATAAAAATTCTGTGTAATTTTACTTGTATGAAAATATGCCTTGGGTTTAATCAACATGCATGGAAAAAAGAAAAAATGTGTTCTTTGGGCCTGGAACAAAAACTTCTAATGTGTAATAAACAATAGTTTTTGGACACTTTAGGGATTCTTTAAAGTTGTAGGTTTCTCTATTCCATATATCACATGTCATAGAGTCTTCAACATTACAGGATATTTGCCCAAAGCAAAATGAATGGCCCAGAAGTTTAGTTTTACACTTCATCTTAATTTCTTCTTGCTGACAGGCTATTAACCTCTTGCACAGAACCAGTACTACCACTAATCCTATTACTCATGAACCGCTTTTCTCAGCAGTGAGTTACACAGTGTTCCCAGGGGGTCTGGACTCAAGTGGCAATTGAAACTCCTGTGTAAAATATCCTCAAGATATTTTAACAACTGTTGTCAGAAGTGTGCTTTGTAATCACTTATCAACTTCTCCCCAAGTGGAGCTTCTGAAATTATACTTTCTATAATTATGCACTGTATCTAATCTTCAAAAGTCACCTGTAACACTGTAACCAATCTTAGGAAACCCATCACCACCAGCACCACCCCTTGCTAACTCCCATCTTCCACGTAACTGATCCATGACGGCTGCTATGCCTGCACTCTACCAGTGAGGGGGTCTCTGCCACACCTCAGATTTGTGACTTCACTTGTTGACATTTCCATGACTCCCTATTTGAATGTCTCTCATGCTTTCCATAAGCACCACTGCACATTTTGCTTTAACAGTCTGAAAGTTTTGCTTTGCGACACATAAAAACATATCACTTTATTTTATTATTTCTTGTGTGGTCTCCTTGGATTGTTTTTTCTTTAACAATAGCATTTAGAACTTTTAACAACAGTTAATGCCTGTTCTTAGTGTCTTTTGTGGAATTTTCGATAGAAAATATGCACTTAGTTCTTTAGAAATTGATTTGCCAGTTACCATTAGACATGGGATGGATACACGCACTATTTTCTGTAAGCTGTGTTTCTTTTCAGGGAGTGTATGAGATCTTCAAAATTCAAAGGCACTTGGTGTGTATAAATAGAGTGGCCTGAAAGCAAAACCCCAGCTCCATTTAAAAGTCTTGATATGACATATAGAACCCATGCTGACTTTTAAAAACAACCCTTCAAGCATAGAATCAAAGCAGTTCCTCTAACCTAATATTGATGAAAATCTGATGCCGATCTAGCCATCTATTCTGAAAGGAACTTTGTGTGTGTCTTTCCGTGAGGTTGGGCAGGTGTAGGATATTATTATCTAGTCCCAAAGAATCTTTCCACTGTGTTCAAACAGATACAAGCTATGACCTTTAAACCCAATGTGTCTACTTTACCACTATATCTTTACAATAACAGACCCCAGACAGAGATGGGGTTGAGAAAATCATTATCATAGCCAGTTAAATAAGTAAATAAATAAAGCCTTCCACTTCCCCTGCCCTGTGACTATCTTGTAATCTTTTAATCATCTAAAGATGATGCTGTCATTATGTACTCTTAAGCAATCATGTACTTTTTCATATTCATATGTTTCCATCTATCCCTTCTAAATCTCTGCTTTTAGCTATTCCAATATTTAATCTTTTGGGGGAGGCATCACTGCCCTCTGGTGGGAGTGGGAGGCCCAGCCCTGCTCCTGTAGAGCTGCTGCTGGATTTGAACCACCAAGCTAGTGGGCTGCAGTCCCGCACTCAACCACTACACCACTGGGGTTCAGCCTCCAGTGTTTAATCTTTCAGTAAATAATGATTTTGTAACTTTTAGTTTCATTTCAACTGTACAAAACTTTTTTCTCCTTTATTACCTGGAAGAAGAGTCATTTTTTTCACTCTGTGAATATGCATATCATCCAGTCCAGTCTCTCTACAGCCCTCAATTAATCTCTTTGCTTTTCCTTTTAGTATATTCCTTAATGTTACTTGATGTTAATGAGGCCTTGCATATGTATGTATAGAGTACACATCAAGGCTGCCTAAGTCTAATGTTTATCCTTAGTATTTCCACCTTTCAATGAAGAGACTAGTCAATGATCACCAGTGATGAATGAAGAATTTCATATTTTTATCTACTTAGAATCCCAGTGTGATAAGCACTTAACTAACTTCTGTTGAATAAAGATAAATCTAAATGAATACATGATTGCAAGTAGAAAAAAGATGTACTTGAACTTTTGCATTCAACCTCAAAGCACCTTCAGTCACACAAAGATTATTGATTTTTCAGGTACTTTTCCCCTTTTCACATTCTCCATAGTCTATCATTGAATATCTTGTTTTATTGACTATGCAAAGCATTCATAACAAACTATGAATAACACTAAGAAGAATGAGAATGCCAGAACACTTCATTGAGGAACATATACATAAATCATGAGGTAGTTATTTCAACACAAGGAAATACAGAGTGATTTAAAATCAGAACAGATAGGTGTCAGGATGGCATCCTTTCACCATATTTATTCAATATTGTATGTTGAGAAACCGGGTTATATTAAAAACTAAGCATCATTTGAACATGGATTTAAAGGATAATTAATTAAGAAGCAATTTTATTCAGCATTTATATTTTTACTTGCTATTGCAGTTAAAGAAGATTCTTTCAATAACAACTTGGTTTATGTAAATAAAACATTTGCATTTCATATTGATCTTAGTGTTAAGTCTAGTTCAGAATTGGCATGTGTATTCCTTCTAATGAACTAAATAAAGTCTCAAAGTTTGGTGGGGTTTTAATAGACTCCTAATTATTAATCTAGCTAAACTTTTCAATTTCCATCCTACAAAAACTCACAATGAGAAAGTTCCCTATATCTTCCAGGATATTGAAACTATGCTGTACAATATTTTTCTTACTATTCTAATTTAATTTTCCAAATATAGATGATCATATTTTGTCCATTCTTCCTCTAAAGTACAGTTTCTATCGAGTCAGAATGAACTAAATGAAAGTCAGTTTTTGAGTGGAGTTCTTAGAACTTTTTTTTACGTTTATCAATACATTTAATCTTAACAGCAGTAATAAAAAAGCCCTTTAATATGGGTATTAGTATTATCGCCTATTACTGAGGCAAACCACCAGCCACACAACTGGCTCCAGAGCCTGTGTTCCTAAACTCTCCATTTAATTCGAGGAAGGATTCCTGTAATTGGTTGTGAGGATGTGAGTGGGGGGAAGGGGGCGAAGAATACGTGTTTTCATTATCTTTTCTCCTCCAGTTTGTCTTCTGCCCACCCACGAACACCACTAAAACTCTGCCTTCTCTTCACATCTCCTTCTGAGAGACTAATTTCAGCAATGTGTTAAGAAGAAAAGCAATCTGATTAAGGAAGTTTGCATGAACCTGTGAATTAGTGAATGTCATCCTGAGGTAATTGCGTCTTTAGAAGGATGCTTGTTAACATAAGTGAAACCCTCCTTAGTGGAATTTCCATAGCTGTGACTAAGCCAATATGGCGATCGCTGGTAGTGGAAGGGGGAGGGGAGGTTTCTACTCCAGCAAAGGGTATTAGTCTCTGACTACCACAAGACAGTTCTACCCTGTCCTAGAGGATAGACATAAGTCAAAATCAACCAGATGACAGTGAATTTGTTTGTTCGTTTGTTTGTTTTGTTTGGGATGAGTTTAGTAGAAGGAGCAGAAGGGGGAGTATCTTATTGGAAAAGAAGGTTTTCTCAATATTTTCTCAATGCCCACAGACTGACTCAAACGCAGGGTCTCTTTCAGTGTCTCAAATCTGTCCTTCTCCTAGGCAAATTTGGGTCCTAGGAAAATTTGGTTCAGAGCTCCTATAATTCCCACCTGAAGACCTAGTGCAAGACCCATCCTATCATTCTAATGGTGTAATGGATACACAGAAAGCAAAAGTCACAGTGCTTCTGCCTAAGGATTTTCTAACTTTATGCTGGATTTAGTCTGACAAAGGCACTACAGTGTTACAGATTCCTAAGTGGAAGCAGTGGTCTTTTTCATGATGGTGTTTATTCCACCTGTAACTTTTACAGTCAAAAATCTTCCCAAGAAAAGTGTCTAACTGAGCTTTTTTGGAGGAGTGCTCCTATTTTAGAAGGTGACTTTTATGATTATAAGTGATATTGTCCTACTTTGGTTACATATTGGTGATTTTTTTTAAATAAAAACATGCTGCCTCATACTTAAGCACTGGAGATTCATATGACATTTTCTCTATCTGCCTTTCTAAGGACTGGAATCTCAAGGCTCCCACAAGAATTTCCCATGGGTAAATGCCTGAGGAAAAACTAGTAGACTGGTCACAGATATGCCAACCACCTTCCAAATCTGTTGCCTGGGGAAGTGACTGGAAGTAAAAAAATGCTACAAAGTCACTTTCAGAGGTTAAGTCCTTATCTAATATATGAAATGAAAATTAGTGATTAAAAGGGATGCAAAAGAGGTAATTTAGTAGCCAAATATCTTGTGAATATTTTATGTTTCAAACTATATATCTTCTTACACTAGCCTAAAGGGGGTAAGTTTAAGGACCCCTTCAGCTATCCAAATTCACAGATGCTCAAATCCCTTATATAAAATCATGTATAATCTACATACACCCACTATATGCTTTAAATCATTTCCAGATTTCCTATAATACTTCAAACAATGCAAATTCTATTAAGTAGTGCTTTATGCTAACTCATACTTTTAAGCATTATTTTCACCACCTAAATAACTTTTCTGAATATTTTATATCTATAATTACATAATATTATTAGATATTACAGACATGGAACATGGAAATAGGGAAGGCTGACTACACATATTTTTAAAATAATATATATATTTTAAAACATGTATTTTAATATATTTATAAATATTTTTGCATGGGCAGATAAAAGGTTCCTTGGAAGAACAAATAGTATGCAGACAGGAAGTAGGTCAAAGGAAAAAAAGAAATTAGGAACTTTCAGTCCTCTTCCATGTAAATATTGGAGAGAGTTTTGTTGTATGCATGCAGGGAAATGGCCAAAAAATTAAGAGATTTACTGCATCATTGATGTTCCATGAGGCATTCCCATCAGTGAGAATAGTTGATGGCAAGGATAAAAGAGATTCCCGCTATTCTGAAGTTCAGGACATTTAGTAGAATTCGGAATTTGCCAGGAAACTGACTTTAAAAGTGAGTCATTTTGCACAGTGACCATTTTGCACAGAGCAGATGTTAGTGCAGGTTGACTAGGGAAACAAATTCATTGACACTCATGTGTGAAAGAGAATTTTTTTTTTATCAAGAAGCAATTATACATCAATACAGCACATCAGCCCAGGCCAGATCAAGTCCGTAAGCTTGATATTAGCCCATAAGTCCAACATTAGCCCATGAATTCCTCTTCAGACTCACACAGCACATGCAATGATGGCAAATACAGGAAGATCACAGGCCCGGGAGTGGAAAGTACTGTGGGTTCAATGACAGTGGACACCTATCCAGGGCTCTGGCTATCATCAGTGTGACTCCATGTGGCTTGTTGACAGGAATGCCAAGCAGAGAAAGTGTATATGACACCTCCAGGGACAAAGACAGGAGTTCCCAGAATCTTCAGGAGAAGGCCATGCATGCCCACACAGAGACCTCATTGGCTATGACCTGATTCCACCCCTTCACTCAAGTTAACAGGAGATTATGTAATTGCCACAAGGCATTAGGCTGGCTGGGGAGGGAAGAGAAAACTGTTGCTATGGAATTGACTTTCAACTCATGATGAGCCTCTGCATGTCAGAGTGGATCTATGTTCCATAAGGCTTTCAATTGCTAATTTTCTTGGAATTAGATGTCCAGGCACCTCTGGATAAACTTGAACCCCAAATCTTTCAGTTTGAAGTCAAATGTTTTAACTGTGTGTTCCAGACTGAGGGTACCCAGAAATCCTGAATATCTAGTCTAGGATCTATTCTTGCTTAATGTTTGAAATTCACACCATCCAGTGCTTACCTGTTATCACAACTTTTAAAGCAGTTTATAGTGAAAATAGTTATAGCACAGACATTTTCTACTCACTAAACAGTTCATACCACAGACTTTTACCATCATGAGTTTAGGCGAGGGGTGTATTATACACTCTAGATAATGTCTTTTTTGTCACTGCAAGAAGTGAATGCTTTAGACCCAGCCCTTCATTTTCTGACTCTTTCCCTAATGCGTGAACTGAAGAGAACTCTTGTTGCAGATGTTGTAATTACAAGAGAGTAATGCCTCCATCCATCTGAACAGCTGTAAGATGTCATGGTGAAAAGTCCCCTCCAACACACCCCGTTCTTCATACTCTTCTGATTATACACAGTGGGTAAAAGCATGTGTGCTTATGTATTTTCACTATATTAAACCATTGAGGTTTGTTGGTTGGCTGTCACTACTGTAGGGCCTATCCAATGTTGTTCGGTGCAATGATTGCTTGTGAAAATTTGCACATACAAGGTGTGCACCTACAAACACTAGAGATTCACACAACACACATAGGCATCTTATTTGAGAAGAAAGTAGTCTGATCCAGGAGCAGCATCCTGAAGTACAGCAGGAGAGTAGAAAAGAAGAGGACTGTGGAACAGCACATAGAGAGTACTGCTGGACATCTGGCTTCTCCATTCTTTCGTCTGCTGAGTGACCTGGACCATGGTGTTTTGCCCCTCTGGACCTCAGTCTCCTCCTCTGTAAAACAGATAGAATGATAATACTGACCTTCAATACATGCATAAAGTAGAATCCATTGCATACTCAGTGAATGCTCTCTATTATTAATAAATTTAGAGATAATATGGGTCAAAATTGACTCAAAATGAGAGTTTGCGAAGAAAGACTGCAGAAGGTACTCTTTAGATTTCTTCTCTTTTTTAAAGATATGACAGTAACCCTGAAATACTTTAAATAGCTAAATATTATCATTCATACTATCTTTTTTTTTACTCACTGTAGTTTACATCTATAAATGCAGGACCTCTGTTTCAAGAAATCTATTGCAACTACATTTTCAGATATATACACATTTTAGTAGGTTGTAGGTTTTCTTTTTTTAAAAGTGCCTGTCTTTGCATAGGAAAATAAAAAACAACAAATGAAAGCCCTTTACTGTGTCGCACACACACACACATCTCCAAAAAAAAAAAAGTGCAGTATGTCGAAGATAGCAATGAGAAGAACACCCTATCTTTAAATAGAGGGTTGACTCTGTCTTATTGCCACACTTCCTGCATTGCATTAATCAAATGCCACAGTCCTGATAAAAAAACTGCAAAGAACCACGCTGGCACTCAAAGTTGTGTTTATGTAGACTTTGCTCTTAGCATTGTTTCAATTCTTATCCATTATTTCTTTTCAAACTGAAATACAAGTGAAATCATTTATGTATATGCAGTGGTAAAAAAATGAAAGATTGAATCAAAAATATGTTTTCTAATGAAACCTTAAATGTATAATGACTTGGAATAGCCTCTAAGCCCCCTTTTATAAGAACCAATAGAACCTCATATGGATTCCTACTCATGGAAACTCATATATTTCAGAGCAGAATCATATTCCATATTCCAATGGCTGTGGTCTTTTGAGGTAGATCAGCAGAATTTTCTCCTGAAGTTCCTTTGGGTAGATTTGAACTGTCAATTTTTCAGTTTGTAGCAGGGGACTTAACTCTCTGTGCCAGCCAAGGGCTAGCAGCTACTTAAGGTGGGTGTAAAATAGAAAGCATTAGCTATAGCTTCACCCAGAATGTCTTTTAATGCCATGACTATTGGTCCTACACTACCATAACTTAATTGCTCTCAAAACTTTCTTTTCCTCTTTACATTATTCCTCATATACCAAAATGCCCCACGCTTCCTCCATTGTATTCATTCCCTCCTTCACTGAACCCATTTCCATTACTACCTGTCCCACAAGACTTTGTCGTTGGCTCTCAATCTATTAGCAGTGTGGAATTTGTGTTGTCTCCATCCGTAAATCCCCGAAGGACTCACAAGGTTTAGGTGACTATTACAGAAATTATTGTCCTGGTAGTTGAATATGTAAACAAGGAGTAAGATGATATAAACACATGACATGGCTTCACTGAATATGTTGCAAAGTTAACACAACATTCTTGATCTTCTATCTAAATACAACCTTATGGATCTTCTATTTAGCATAATTCTCTGTATTTCACATCATTTAAAACAGTATTCATGGCAAATGATTCTAATATTTACTTATTATTTATAGTTTCATCATTAATTTATCTAATCCTACAGTATACTATGATTCTGAGGCTAAGCCTCAGAGCTATTCAATTAGGCCCATCTGATCATCAAAATTATTCTCGAAACTGCAACAGCTTTTAAAACCAGTAGTTCTTCAAAGTTCCATCAATATTGCCACAGCCTTTCTGGATAGTCAGTTTACTGTAATTCTATGCTAGTCACTTAGAGATTTCATAAGGACTATATAAATCTCATCCTCAAATTCCAAATATGAAGAGCCTGCATTATTTAAATGTCAGCATCAATTTCTTAGCATCAGCATTACTGCAAAACCCAATTATTCAACATCTCTTTACTTAGAGACCTAAAATATTAAAAATTTCCACTATATTTACATGATTTATGTCCCCCCACCATGCAGTAATATTCCTCCTTATCTGGAGATGCTTTGCAAAATACAAGGAAATGTCTCAGTGATTTATCTCAGTGTGATCTGAGATGGAAGGATAATGAAAAGGTGGAAACTAGTTCTGTTTTGGGAGATTCTGAGATAATATTCCAACACTATTCAAACACAGAAGTTAGCATGATGAAAAATCTTCTTCCTCTTCTTTCCACCCTGCCTTTTCATAGCAATTGAGTAAAGGTTTGGTCCAACCTCTTATATTAAAGTTAATTAAAGCAGGCACTAGATTAGAAAACATAATAACAATTATAATTTACCAGCCATATAAGATTGGGTTTATGACTACATACCACTAAACCTTAATCTCTCCTCCTAAAAATGCAGCAAGTAATCTCATTGTTACACAAAAGGCCTTTGTATTAGGCTATGTTCTCTAAAATAATAAGGCCAGTGATACATTTAAGTATATATAAAGAAAAAAAGCTTAAATCAAAAAAGTGGGTCACACAGTTGTAGAACTGGGTAAGTGCAGTTCCGTTCCAGTTCATGGGTCAGATGTTAATGTAGAGACTTTTCTTAACCCATAGATGCTAGGACTGATGAACCAAGAAGCAGAAAGATAGACAAAGAAGCACAGAAACTATAGACTTTTGGAATCTGTGCTAGTCTGGGTAGACTAGAGGAACAAATTTCATAGACATGCATATGCATATAAGGGAAGGGTTTATATACAAAAGGAATGTGACACTAAGAAGGCATACCAATCCAGTCCAGTACAAAGTCACAAGTCCGATATTAACCCATATGCTCGAAATCAGTCTACAAAGTCTCCTTCCGACTCACGAAGTCACAGGTCAGTGGGTGCAGAATTCTGGCGCTGGCAGGGGTCTCCACATGGCTCCTTGCTTCCAGGGCTCAGGGTCCATCAACAGCTCCAGCTTCAGAGGTCTGGCTCCATCAGGGCAAAGCCGTGTGGTCTCTCCGCTGGCGCCTCCAGCTTCTCGGACGCTGCCATCTTGTCTTTTCCATGACTCCTCACCTCTGAGACTAACTCCCAACAAGTGGGGAAGATAGCTTCTCATCTTCATAAGGGAAATATTGCGAGACTTCCCAGAAGTATCAGGAGAAAGCTATGCCCACATAGAGGCCTCATTGGCTGCTCAATGGCTATCTCCAGATTAACAGGCTAGACTCCACCCCTACATCTCAATCATAAAATTAACATAAGCACATGACTGTCAGAATCGGAGAGAGATGAATCCAAAATAAGCAGGTTAGGCTTATAACTGTAGAGCTGAAACAATAAACGTTGTTGGGCAATATGACAGACCTGTGTACAACTCCCAGGATGGACAGACAAGACAGTGGACTATTTGCTTAAGTCTAAAAAATCAGAAGTCAATGAAACAAATGCAGGACACAGACCAGCAAGAAGAGAACATTATTTGAACAGACTGCTTAACTAGGAGCAGGCTGCATACCGAAGGAAACTTCATTTCAAGTGTGTTAGGGTTTTGACATGAGTGAGGAGACTAAATTCCTTCCTAATCCTCTTACAAGTTCTTTGATGCCCACAACAAATCCACATCATGGAGTTATACTGTTCACTGTGTAAGGATTACCTCATATGAGAATCCATGTCAAGTTGACACAAAAATCTAACTAGCAGAAGCATTTTTGAGAACTTTCTCAGGGAATATATGTTAATATGCCTTAATCATACCAAGGAACATAAAACATATAGAGTATCCTAAATATGCAAGGAAACAGAAAATATCAAACATTTTATCTATACAATTTTTCATTTCTAAGTGGATTTAAGAGCTTACACTGATGGACAAATGGATTACTCTCAATAGGAATAGACTGTAATCATGCCACAGATATCAACCTATAGCTTCAATAATTGTTACAGGTCCAAATGAATCAAGGCAGGAGGATTACTGACAACTGAGATAGAAAGTAGAAAGGAGATCTGGAGCAAAATCTAAGCCAGAGGTGTGCGGTCTAGTTATGAAATACAAGCTTATTTCATGCTTTGAGAAACTGCCGACTTATCTTGCACTTAGAAGAGCAGAGACTTATGAAGACAATGACAAAATATAGTGCAAGAACTAAAAGGTCATTTCAAAAAATGACTTGAGTCCTTTGTTTTCATTTTATTGAACTCTGTAAGAAAAATATGTAGAGCAAAGTAAAACTTTGTGAAAATCCCTTCTTCTGAATCACCCTGTCTTGAATATTTCCTTCACACCACTTAGCATGCCATTGCTTTGAATATCTAGAACATTTCTTGTCCTTCTGAAAAATTACCTACACTAGCCAGAAATAATCCATAGAACATCACATCTTCCTATGGGTCACTTGCACACTTTCTCAAAGTAAGAGATCCAAGAATCTGCAACCACAATTCCCCAGCAACCACCACCAAGGCCAGGCTCCTGCAACCAGATTTCCAGGAAGTATTCTTTGTCTGCTGCCAGTGTTTTCTTGTGAAAATTATAATGCAAAACATCTCCCCTAACCTTGTCATGTCTGTGGAGATGGGAAAAGATTATAGATAGTGTGTGCTGGGCAGCAAATTATTTAATGTGGCTCTTCTAGACATAGCCTGTGTTACTCACACCAAACCTTTTCTCGGAAGTGAGAAGAAGATAATCATTGTATTATGTGATTGAGGCATAAGTGATTGCTAACAGGGTTAATTTACTTGCCATTCTATAGGACATTCAATGAGGGCTTTCATTAATAGGAAAGGGTATTCACTACCACCAAGAGAGTAAAGCCAGGAGTGGACCATGTCCTTTGAACCTTCAGATCACTGAACATTGAACCTCCTTGATCCAGGACACAATTGAAACACCAGAGGAGTGGTCAAAGACGGAACAGCAACAGCAGAAGTAGGAGCCAGAGTATGAAACAGAGCAATGTACTTCCTAGCCCTCAGGCAAGGACAGCTAAAGGGGCAGGAGTCTCACTTGTGGAATAGGGTACCTCTGGGCTTTTTTTTAAGGGAGCTGGAGTTGATGACTACATAATTGGAGTCGAGTACTTTTGTATCTTGTACCAAAAAGAACTAGTTTACATTCAGTCATTTTAAGAGGTGACATGTGAGTAAAATCCAATGATACTGAAGGGTGAATGTAAACATGCACTGAAGATATTAGCCCCAAAAAACAAGGGTCCAGAAATTGAGGAAATATCATTTGAAAAATTTCAATAAGCTGATGAAGCATTCACTTGTCTATGTCAAGAAATTTGGAAGACAATTACTTGGCCAAGTAACTGAAATAAATCCATATTTGTACCCATTCCAAAGGAAGGTGACTCAACAGAATGCTCAAATAATAGAAAAATATCATTAATATAATATGCAAGTAAAATTTTGCTGAGGGTAATCCAATAATGGGTGCAAGCAGTGTTGAAAGGGAGTTGCCAGGGATTCAGCAAGGTTCTGAAGGAGAACGTGAAACAAGAGATATCATTGCTGACATCTGAGGGGTTGTGAAACAAATATGTTTAATTGTATTTTGTTTTGCTGAGGCGTTCAACTTGGAGAATTATAACAAATTACAGATAGCCTTCAGAGGAATGAGAATTCCAGAACACTTCCTCATGTTTATGCAGAAATTAAATATGGATCAAAGGGCAGTTATCTAAAGATAAAAAGGGGGAAACTGCCTGGTTTAAAATCAAGAAAGGTGTGTGTCAAGAAGGTATCCTCTCATCATACTTATTCAATCTGTAAGCACATAATTAGGGAAACTGCTTTTATGAAGAAGAGTGCAGAATACAGATCGGAGGAAGGTTTAAGTACAATTTTGCTAGCTGAAAGTAAGAAGGACTTAAAGCACTTGCTGATACAGATCAAGGATTGCAAACTTCAGTACGGATTACAACCAATGTAAAGAAAACCAAAATCTCCACAATTGGACCAATCTGTAGCATCTAGATACACAAAGAAAAAATATAACTGTCCCAAGAATCCGAACTGCCTCATATACATGTAAAAATTTCACACTGCGGGCTGAGCCCCGGTGGTGTAGTGGTTGTGCGCAGGACTGCGGCTCACTGGGACGGAGGTTCAATTCCAGCAGTGGGGCTGGGTCTCCTACTCCCACCACCGGAGAGCAGTGATACCCCCCCAAAAAAATTTCACACTGCTAGGCCAGGTCGACTAGAGAAACATATGCAGAGACACTCATATATGCATAAGAAAAAGCTGCATAGTAATAATATCATATCAGCTGCATATCAGTTATAGATGTCTGAAAAGCATCCCAGTCCATTCCAGCTCAAGTGCATACATCTGATACTACTAGACATCTGATCCTAGTCCATGAGCCCATACATTCCTCTCCAGACTCACACAGCCACATGCAATGATGCAGAATGCAGAAAGGTCACAAGAGGGAGGAGCACAGCCATGTGAATCCAATGGAGACACTGACTCTGGCAGCAATCAGGGTCAGCCAGCAGATTAAGGCAGAGAGAGAAGGGAGGTTCCCAGGAACCTCCTTACGTGAAGGTCATACCCACAAGGAGGCACCATTAGGTTGTGACCCGATCGACAGGCTAAGCTCCATCTCAGTGCTTTTATATATCTTCAAGTTGACATGTTATTACAGAGTCACCACAGGCACTGAAAAAAGAAAACTGAAGAGGAATTAATGCATTGAATGATGGTGTTAGCAAGACTTTTGAAAGTACCATCGGCTCCCAAAAGAATAACCATTCTGTCCTAAAAGAAGTACAACCAGAATACTCCTTTGGAACAAAGTTGGAAGCACTTCATCTCATGGACCTTCAGCCTGCTTTCAGGAGAGACCAATCACTAGAAATGTAGAAATTTGGTAAATTAGAAGAAAAGTTAAAAAAAAAAAAAAAGACCCTCACCAGGATGGATTCACACAGTGGCTGCCACAATGGCTTCAAATACCAGAACAATTGTAAAGAGGTGCAAGACCAGGCAGTGTTTTCTTCTGTTGTGTACGTGGTCCCTATGAGTTGAAATGGACTCAACTGTGCTTGATAACAACAACAACAACACTTTTGTGATAAGGCTGATCATGGAGTAACACATTCTTTGCACACTTATTGACAGCCCTTAAAGAGCTTTGCTACATTGTCTGAGCAAGACGGAGGTCAGACCAAGAGGCTGAGGGTCAGGAACAGGCCTTCTTGCTGGCAAGACAAAGAAGAAAGTATCTTGATGGCATGACTGTGTTCTGGGTACTACTCACCGGCGTTGTGTACCTGAACAGTAATCTGTCAACTTCCCAAGGTCATGACCATCATCTGTGATGAAATTTCTATCAAGAAAGCGACTCACACAGTTGTGGAAGTGGGTAAGTCGAGGTCTGTTTAATAGCTTAGGGCAGATATGAAATGTAGGGTTTTCCTGGTGCACAGAGCCATAGGAGCTGGTGAACCAGGGTGCAGAGAGATCAAGCAAGAAAATCTCAGATACACACCTACACATCTTCAATCTGTGTAGCTATTACAATGAAATACATAACTCAGCTCAAAAATAGTATGTAGGAGGTACACATCTTAATATTTTGTATCCTACCACCTATTTAAAGATAACATTAGTATACCAGTGGCTATAGGATAAGCGTTCATTATGTCAACCACATGTGTGTCAGAGATGAACTGTGTTCCATAGGGTTTTCAATGGCAGCATTTTCATAGGTATATTGCCAGGCCTTTTCTTTTGAGTCACCT
The DNA here is from genome assembly GCA_004026705.1 of Nesogale talazaci. Taxonomy (NCBI): domain Eukaryota; kingdom Metazoa; phylum Chordata; class Mammalia; order Afrosoricida; family Tenrecidae; genus Nesogale; species Nesogale talazaci. The sequence goes on along the minus strand of PVJH01021860.1, from coordinate 23,153 downwards.
TAGATTGGACTCAAACCGCCAACCTTTCAGATGATAGCAAGCATTTTGACCATTTGCATCATCCATGGGTGAGATGTTTGAAATATGAGAAGAATGGAGAAGGCTGCTTGATGAATGCATATTTGACGGGGAGCATGAGAAGGCAGCCACGGCAGGATTGATGTGTACCAGTTAACAGTGACAAAAATAGTGACTCCATATTATATTTGACCAGAAGTGTTTGAAAAGAGTGTGATGGTTAGGTTCTGTATCAACTTGATTAGGTCAGGATCCTCAGTGCCTTGGAAGGGAGGGCCAGGTAATCTCCAGGATGTGACCTAACAGTGTAATCAATCAACCCCATGATGGGACCTACTGTGGACAGTAGAGTTTTCTTAAGAGGGTTAGGGAAGAATGCAGTCTCCCTACTCAGGTCACAGCCCAGATGCAGTTGAAAGTTTTCTCAGAGATGTAGCTTGCTCCTATTTAAGCACACTCCAAAGAAAACTTGTCTCTTCTCAGTGGGCTGGATATGTTTTATCAAGTTGCTGGCACTTGAACCAACAGCCTGACACTGCCTGCCAAACCTGGGAGCCATCAGAGCCTGCCACCTGACCTATCTAGACCTTGAATTCTTCTGTCTCTGGTTCCCACAAGCTGTGATCTTCCTGCTTGACCTTTTTGCACCCTGGTTCTTCAGCCCCTTCAGGTATGTGCACCAGGAAAACTCTACATTTCATACCTGACCTAAGGTCTGAAACTGACCTGGACTTACCCACTTCCACAGCTGTGTGAGTCACTTTCTAGATAGAAATTTCTACATTTCTATAAGTATCACTTGTTTTGCTTCTCTAGAGAACCTGGCCTAAAACAGATGGGAACATTAATAAAGAATTTGCCAGACTCAATATTATAACTTCTGAAATATAAATGAAAAATAAATGTGTGTTAAGCTCCTCTTTCTCTTAAACGTAGACATTGAATTTGTTCAGGGATTCCACCTAGAGACCAAAGATAATCAAATATTTTTTAGCAAAGAATGATCTCTATTCCTCCATGAATATGATGAAATCAAATTAAACATTTACCTTTTTTCAGGGATATTTTTGCCACTTTATGAGTATTAGATCATTTTATTTTCACAATAATGCTACAAGATATACATTAGTAATTTTTTTTATATGAGAAAGTTGGAGAACAACAGGCACCAAGAAATTAAGTAACTGACTAAAATGAGAGAGAAATTAAGTAGCTGGTGGAGTGATTTGCCTCCATAGTCCAAGCCTTCAGGCACTTGATAATCCTGCCTCCCCATCTTGTAAGGGATACACATGGAAGAGTGTGTTAGTATGGGGAAACTAGAGAATCAAATTCATGAACACTGATATGTTCATAAGAAAGAGCATTCCCTTGGGACATGTTGCCCATCTGCCTCTGTGCAGGGCATTGAGCCTCAGTGGGAGAGTTCTGGGAGGGAGACCTCAACCCCCTCTCATCCTTTCCCCGGACCCTGACCCCAGGCTGCAATGTGCACACCAGCCTGGTGGTCGCTCAACGTCTTGGGTCTTTGAGGCCGGAAAGCCTACCTTGGGCGCCTGTAGGGAAAAATGGAATAAACAAACAAACAAATAAAAGAGCTTTTTATACAAGAGCAATTGAATATAAAGGAAAAAAATCACAGCCCAGTCCTGATCAAGTTCATAAGTCCAATATTAGTCCATATGTTCAATACCAACCAGTAAAGTCCTCTTCAGACTCATAAAACATGTGAAATGATGCAAATGCAGGGAGATCACAGGGCACTGGATGGAAAGTCTTGTGGATGCAGCGGTGGTATACACATCTCGGCGCTGGCAGGGGTCTCCACGTGGCTCCTCCAACTCAGGGCACTAGCACAGCTCAATGTATCTTGTCAGCGGGAATGTCCTGCAGGGGAGTTAGGGTGCAGCTAGCTATTTAACTCTTGAGGGCCTCCACATGAAGTCATCCACCTGCAACCTGATTGACAGACTGCACTCCACCCTTTCATGCTTAAGTCTCAAATTGAAACAGATGAGGTCATTGTCCTAAACAGTAGCATACATAGCTATGAAAAAGTCTCTTTTCCTGTCTTATCACATATCTAAAGAAATTCATGACCATTAAGTCACATGTGACTGATAGCAGTCCTAGGGAACAGAGTAGAACTGCTTGCTCCTTGTGAGTTTCTGGAATCAGAAAGTCTCATTTTTCTCCTGTGGAGTTTGCTGGTGTCTTCAAACCGCTGACTTTTTGATGAGTAGTCCAGCACACAGCGGCTATGCCATCAGGGGCACCTGAAGGAGAAAAGATGAAAGTTAAAAATGATGCCACAGTTCATTTTAGCGATGTGGAAAACAAGCACCTAAAAGTCTTCAGGGAAATTTGCTGCGTGTGAGATTTCTCATTAGGGATGAACTGACTCAGGTCTGCATCTGTAGAAAAAGTGGAAAGCTGGGAGAGAGTTACCTTCTACAAAGAGATATTAAGCTATAGACATCAGGAGAGAACGTACCCTCAACTTCTTTGGTAATGACAAGGTTTTGATCACACACACTGCTGAAGCCTTTGTCAGTCACTGGAACTTGATAAATACTGCCAGCATACTGTAGCGAGAGCACAGCTTATGCTCTTAAAGTCCATTGCTTCGACCTAAATGTGAGATTCATCTCTGAGATTCTTTACATGTTTTAACATTCTATGACTCTGTTGATAAATGTTAAGGGCTTAAAAAGAACACACAGCCATAAATTGATTCTGATTCACATTGACCAAAGATGGCACCATGGCACCATTGCTATGATTCTTTTCTAACATAGATTTCTGTAGTTATGAGGATAATAAAATAAGTTCATTGTTAAAGCCAAGGCAGTTTCTGACACCACACATGTCAAGGGAAAGAAAACACAAATTTAACATCTCTGGCATTCTCTCATCCTGACACATTTTGGCAGAAAGAGAGCTTGAACTGTCACAATTCATTTATTTAGAATGTCAGCCCATAGAACGATAAGCCTAGAAGTTTTATTAAGACTATTATCTGCTACAAATACACAGTAATACAAACTTTATTTTTCAAAAAAAATCGCTTTTTTGCAGCTGAGTTATATTTTTAAAATGTGATTGTGGGTAGCCCTTTTGCATTGTTGTTATATTTTTTTCTCATTTTGGGTATATAAAACCCAGATTGATGAACTGATAGAGATAACACACAAGAGTTCAGGTTTCTGGGGAATATGGAGAGGGTGGGGGAGGGGATTTGATATCAAGGAGTTCAAGAAGGAAGAAAATGTTTTGAAACTGGTTGCAATTGTACAATACTATAGTTGGACAATACTACTTGGTGTGATTGAACTATGGAACAGTATGACACTTGTAAGAACTCCAAATAAAATGGTTTTGGATTTTTAAAAATGTGCTTTCTAACTAATTTCGTTCCTTAACTTATGTCCAAAAAAATGCATCAGCATGTCACAGATAAAGTTCCTAGGAGAACATGGAGCAGAGAAGAAATGTTCTTTGTCTCTTTTTACAGTAGCACAGAGAACACTTAAGTGTCCATGACCCACAGCAAAGAAAAGAACAGAGAGGATCTTCTCCCCACGACTGAAGTGCCCTTCCTAAACTCAAGGTCATTAAAGTAGATAATACATGTACTGCTCATTACAGAAAATCATGTAAAGTGAAATTTAACTCTTTATACCTTTAAATTATTCTGAAAGCTGTCAGAACAAGTTATAAGTAATGTGTTGAATTACTATTATATATTATTTTCCAGATTAACTGGAATTTTAATCTTTAAAAAATATATATATGTCTTCCAATCAAATACACAAAAATTATTTACTGTCTGAGTTGATGGTAATTCAGTGACTGGCATTTATAAACCTAACATGAAAAATATAAATTACCACACGAACCAGACAATTTCATTTTAGAGCCCACCAGCTGTCTTATATATATGTGCCACTCATATCAGAAATATCAGAGTACAGTAGAGGAAATATCACATTGCAACCAGAAAAATAACTGCCCACAGGACTGCAACTGACTGGTTACAATTACAGTTACAATTACAGCAATTACAGTCAATAGCATTTCAATGAGCACTTTCTTCTTAGAATAGTTAAGACATAACCATGACCTCCCTATATCAAAAACCACTCAAGGTAATATTCTAAATCTCTTGACTTTTTAACTAAAACTCAAAAGCTCTTATATTTGTCAATGAATATACATCCGACAGCCTTCAGCTCACTGAATTACCACATCCTCGCTCTTCGACCTCCCTCACTCGTCTGTCAATGTGCTGTACTGTAGGGGCCTGGGTGTTGCTACCCTGCTGGAAGCCATGTCAGTGGAATTTCAAATGCCAGCAATGTAATCCAAAATAACAAGCTTCACCAGAACATCCAGACTAAGAACAGAAAACGAAGATGGAACAGAATGCCCACTTGGGAGGAAGTAGCCACAGAAAACCTTATGCATAGTTTTGAAACACTGTCAAATACTGCAAGCCTAATGAAAGGGAGCGGAACATTATCAGAGAGAGTGCCAGAGGGGGAGCCTTTCGGGTCGCAGACACTCAAAATATTACTGAGAAGGAGCTGATTTCTTAGAGTGAAATTGACCATGGTAACCTGAATGAAAGCAAAGCCTGTGGGAATGGAGCCCTCGGGACCTGCATTTTTACAGGGACTGCTTGTAAATAATTTTGTCTTTGCCCAGCATCCCAATCGCATATGATCTTATTTCTTCTTCTTCTTTTTTTTGTGGGCATCACTGCTCTCCGGTAGTGGGAGTAGGAGGCCCAGCCCCACTGCTGGAATTGAACCTCCGTCCCAGTGGGCCGCAGTCCCGCGCACAACCACTACGCCACCGGGGCTCAGTCCATGATCTTATTTCACAGCAGGTATGGTGGGTGTTAAATGACATACCTGGATTTAAAACGGGGTCTTTGTATAAGTAATTAACCATCAAGATGAGATCATACTTACTTATAGAATGGGCACTATAATCAATAAAGATTCTCTTTAAGAGACAGAAAATGACATAAATATGCAGGAAAGATCATATGTGAAAATGGAAGCATAGGTTGGAAGATGAAAGAAGTAATGAGTGATTCGTTCCTAGAACTTTCAGGGGGAACAAGGCTCAGTGACAACCTGGATTTCAAACTTCTGGTGTCCAGACCTACGAGAGATTAATTTCAACTTGTCTCAAATCACCAAGTTTCTTTTACGTGTTACGAAAATGTTAGGAATCTAAGAACAATTCAACAATGTCCAAGGTACTATGAAAATTAATAAAAGATCTGGAACTAAGGACAAAGACTCTATTTCTTGAGACTAATGCTCTTTTGCCTATAAGGTATTGTGATGACTAATTAGCAAATTACTATTTGCAACGTCTTTGAACTTTGAATAAATTCACAGTTTCCTGGATGACATTTTCAAAGATATGAATGATAAAAATAACTGCTAAAAGCCCTTCTAAATGTTAAGGGTAAAAACGGTATTAATTAATTTCTCAATTGATGTTTATAATACATATTGTTATCAGGTTAAATTTACACTACAATAGAGCTACACACATAAGTTCTTCATGCACTTTATAACATATTTGCACTCCTTAGAATCAAAATTGTGGAATGTCAAAGACAATGTTATAGACATTTTAGAGGAGTGTAATGGAGATCATTTTGGAAAGGTAGATAGAATATCCACCACTCCTCTATATGTCATACTATGGCAATTTGCAGATGGCTGTGATACTGGCAGCTATTCCACTGATATTTTAAGTATCAGCTGGGTCACCTATCTTGGTCAGTTCTCAGCAGAGCTTCCAGACAGACTACAAAGAAGGGGGTGTCAAAGTACTTCTTTAAATAATACTAAAACAGAGGATTAAAACCTTATGAATATCAGTAGAGCACTGGCTGATGTAGTATCATAAAAGGCTTCTCTCTGGCTGGAAGGCATTCAAAATATGACAAGGGAAAGACTGCCGCCTCGAAGTCAAGTCAACCTGACTGATGTGAATACTGTAAAATGTTCCGGGTCTTCACTTGCTGGTGGTACACAACTCAAAATTAAGAGATATATTAATAATTGGAATGTGGATGGTATGAGAACGAATTCAGGGAAGTTGGAAGCATTCAAAATGGAAATGGACTGCCAAAAAGTTTTCTCTTGGATCTCAGTCATCAGAAATAGACTGGTACTGTCCATTTTGAATTGGACAATCATATGAATCTACGGTACCTGGAATGATGAAAAGAAAAGATTGTGTGGCCCTCACCTAATATGGTTCAATTTGAGGATTAAGAGTGTAAGGGTGGAGTCTAGCCTGCCAATCTGGACATCGTCAATGAGACCCTTGTAGGTAAGGCCTTCTCCTGAGAATTCTGGGAAACGTGGCAATTCCTTCTTGGAGACAGGAGACAGTATCTCTCAGCTCACACCCTAGGAAAGACTGCAGCTGACAAGACACATGGCAGCATGCTGATAGACTCTGAGCCCTGGACACTGGAGGAGCCACAGGGAGAACCCTGCCAGTGCTGAGATGCTTCTACCACCACTGAATACACAACACTCTGCACCCACTGGCCTGTGATTGTCCTGGTGTTATTCCATGTGCTTTGTGAGTCTAAAGAGGACTTATTGATTGGTATCAGATATGTGGGCTAATATGGGACTTATGAAGTTGAACTGGACTGGGCCGGGATGTTTTCTTAATGAACAGTTGTACTTGTATATAAAACTCTTTCTTCTATACATATGCATGTCTATGGATTAGTTTCTCTAGTTTCCTCAGACTAACACAAATAGGGTATTCATTATCAAGAAGAATATTCAATATCTATTCAGAGGTACAGATCTGTCAATAATAAGATAATATACCTAAGATAAGGAAATGCTCAAACCTACAGAATGCTCAAACCATGCAGCAATATCACTGATGTCAAATGCAAGTAAAATTTTGCAGAAAATCATCCCACAAGGAAAACAAGATAATATAACTATTGCTAAAATTGATGCACCAACAGCTAATGCCAAAAATTAAGACAGTTAAATGAATCACTTTCTACAGTCAGAAATAAAAATTGAGAAAAAATGACAATTATTAGTGGCTAGAATTGGAAAGATGGAAATAAAGAAGAAGAAGCAGTAGTTAGAAAATGTGATCTTAGAGAAAAAAACAAGGATGGAAATTCCATATAGTAATTTTACAAGAATACATCTTAATTCACTGTAAATACTTACTTCAACAATATAAACCAAAACTATACATGATTCCTGTGTGTATACCATCTTCACCGTATGCAAGAACATACAGGAATCAAACTGACTATATCTTTAGGAAATCAAAATATCACAGATTGAATAAGTATTGAAAGAGATACACATTTTTCCTAGTTTTTAAGCCATGTAGTATTGCCTTGTTCTGTTTGCACAATATTTCTTAATCCATGTACTAGTGTCACAGGAGCACAACAAAGTGCTCTGGAATTCCCATTCTTCTCAAGGATGCCCACAGTTAATTATAACCCACACAGTTGAATGCCTTGACATAGTCAATAGCATGCAAGTAAACATCTTTCTGGTATTCTGCTGGCATCAGCAATGGCATCCTTGGTTCCATGTTCCCCTTAGAATCTTTCCTGAGCCCCTGGCAGCTTCCTGTCGATGTATTGTTACAATCTTGTGGGATGATTTTCTGCAAAATTTTACTTGCATTTGACATCAGTGATATTGCTGCATGGTTTGAGCATTCTGTTGAATCACCTGTTTTTGGTATGGTTGCAAATGCAGATCACTTCCAGTCAGTTGGCCAGTAGCTGTTTTCCAAATTTCCTTGCATAGATGTGTGAGTGCTTTCTTTGCTTCATCAACTTGATGAAACATTTCAGTTGCTGTTGGCTGTTTTCAGTACAGTATGCATCTCCTTCAACAGCATTGCTGCTTGCTTCTGCGCTACCTCCTTAAATGATAAAATGCTGACTAGTTCTTTTTGGTACAGTGACTGTGTGTTCTTTCCATGTTCTTTCATTGATTTGTGAATCATTCGATATTTTGCAAAAAAGAAATCTTTAAAGGACAAGGTAAGACATGAACAAATAATAATAATGTATAAATTATCAAGAGCGAGGGATGGGTGTCGGTGGGTGAGGGAGGGGAAAATGAGGCGTTGATATCAAGGGTTCAAGTAGAAAGAAAATGTTTTGAGAATGAGGATGGCAACAAATGTACAAATGTGCTTGACACATATATGCATATATGTGCCATATATGGCACATGTGGATTGTGATATATGGCTGCCTATATGGATTGTGATATGAGTTATATAAGCCCCCAATAAAATGATTTTAAACAAACAAATACAAAGAAGAATGTTTCAAGATTGCAACTCAAGGCTTAGTTTTTTTCTTTGGCTTCTTTCCTTTTAAGATATGCTGAACGTGTTCTTCCTTTTTTGTTTTCTAACTCTATTCATATTTCATATTCATAACTCTTTTCATATTTCATTATAATATTTGAATGTCTTCTGGAGCTGCCCTTTGAAACTTTCTGTTCAGCACTTTGACTTCATCCTTTCTTTCTTTTGTTTTAACCACTAGGGACTAATAACAATTAAGAGCAAGTTTGGGGGCCCCGACTGATAACTTTTCTCTCTTCCCTGTCTTTGTGATGTCCTTTTGCTTTCTTCGGGGATGATGTGCTTCTACAGCTCATGAGATCTCTGTTATAAGTGTTCAGTGCCGGTTGAGCCCCGGTGGCATAGTGGTTGTGTGCGGGACTGCGGCCCACTGGGACAGAGGTTCAATTCCAGCAGTGGGGCTGGGCCTCCTACTCCCACCACCGGAGAGCACTGATGCCAAATAATAATAATAATAATAATAATAAGTGTTCAGTGCATCAAATCTGTTTCTGAGATGATCTCGAAATTTACATGGGATATAGACTCCATGTCATATGTTGGCTCTCTTGGACATGTTTCTATTTTCTTCAGCTATATACTGAAGAAAAATATGCACAATTGATATTCTGTTCCAGAGTCAGTCCTTGGCCTGATGAAAAATAGAGGGCCAGTGAAAAAAAGCAGAAAGCCCTATTAGGTGGACTGAAACTGTGGCTGCAATAATGACCAAAAACATCCAAAAATTGTGAAGATACAGCAAAATGGGACAATATTTCATTCTATTGTAATTAGAGTGTCTATAAATTGAACCCATTCAATGTCACCTAATAATAACAACAGGAGCAATAGATGGGGTCTGGTTTTATCAAAAGATGCCTGGAGGAGCATCAAACTATCAGAGAGGACTGTAGAGTTGTTTCCTGTGATAGGTAAGCTTGTGGTGCCAACATGGTCAAAGATGATAGGTAGGTCTGTTGTGACATGTCCAATGAACACACACAATCAATTGAAGGGCAGAGATAGAAAAGGCTTGGCAAGCTTGGCTTGCTTTTGGATCTTTGGACCAGCAGGCTCGACCTCCAAGCAACACCACCTGTGGGACACCTAATCACGGACTGTGTAGCTGTGAGTTGAGGTTCTTTCAAGGCCTGCATCGCCACATTCCTGAAATTCTTGAGCTGGAAATTGTTGGACTCTGTCATCTGACTGACTGTTGGTAACCTGCTTTGCTGCTTGCTGTTTGTGGCCAGATAGCCTGAATTGCTTTGCAGAGGACTACCTGCCAGCCCTCAAGACTCCAAGGACTGCCTGTCTACCAGCTGTCTCATGCAAGTGAGTTGCACTAAGTCATTGTACTGCTTTATAGACTAGTTAACTATTTATTTCTTATGTTTTATATATATATATCCTTCTATCTATATAAATATATCAAGAGAATTGCTAGTGTACTGGTTTTATTTCTCTAAGAGAACCCTATCAGAAACATTTCCACACCACAATATGATGACATACCCCTGTGTTAGTCTGGGTGGACTAGAGGAACAAATTCAAGGACACACATATCGATATAAGGAAAGGGTTTACATACAAAAGGAATGGGACATGGGGAAAGCATCCCAGCCCAGTCCAGTTCAAAGTCATAAGTCTGAAATTAACCCATATGCCCGAAATCAGTCTATAAAGTCTTCTTCTGACTCACAAAGTCACAGGTCAGTGGGTGCAGAATCCCAGTGCTGACAGGGCACCTCGCCTCCAGAGCTCAGGGTCCATCAACAGCAAAAGTAACTCATCCCTGGCAGAGGTCTCCATGTGGCCACCCCAGCTTCAGAGGTCTGGCTCCATCAGGGCAAAGCTGTGTGGTCTCTCCGCCGGCTCCTCCAGCTTCTCGAACACTGCCAGCTTGTCTTGTTCGTGATTAATCGTTTCTGAAACTAACTCCCAACAACTGGGGAAGATAGCTTCTCATCTTCACATGGGAAATATCGCGAGATTTCCCAGGAGTCTCAGGTGAAAGCCATGCCCACATAGAGACCTCATTGGCTACTCAATGGCTATCTCCAGATTAACAGGTTAGACTCCACCCCTACATTTCAATCATAAAATTAACATAAGCACATGACTGCCACACCCCCCACCTTCCCAGAAGAAGGTACTACAGAGGACAGTATTGAAGATATAGCCCAGGGAGAGTGGCAGAGCAGGCTAAGAGAGAAAGAGAAAGAGAGGACCTTATCATGGCCCAATAAGCCGCGAGAATGCCATTCCTGCTCAGAGCAGCCAATGTACAGAGAGAACACTATGGCTGGCCCCACCCCAAGACACAACATTGCCTCACTGACACACAGTGCTACAGAGGACAGCACTGGAGACACAACAACAAAGTGTGCCTCTGACCTCCTCACAGCAGGCCAAAACAGCAATGGAGTGCAATAGAACAGCAAAGGGGAGGAAAGTATCGAAGGCTCCAAGGAATCTGAAAAATAAACATCTGATGGGGGACAGATTGGAAAACATTCCTGAAGGTCAGCAGACATACCTGAAACTATTTATAGGCTTTTCTTCTTCTTTTTCTCACCTCTATGTCTATATATATTAAGATATGCAGAATAAACAATTTGGAGATGAAGACAACAGGACCGATGGTTCCAGGGTGACATGGGAGAGGAGGACGGAGAAGAAAGGGAGTGGGGAGCCAACAAACTCAGAACAAGGGGACAATAAGGAATATAAAATTGGTGGTATTCATAAGCGCTCTGAGTGGGATCAGAGGACAGATGGGATCCAGGACAGACAAAACCCTCAGGAACAGTAGTGGGAATAGTGACACCATGATGGTAGGGGGAGGGAGGAAGAGAGGGAGAAAGGAAGAACTAATCATAATGATGGATGTATAGCATCACCACACCACAACCACCACCATCACGAGAAGGACACAAACAGAAATGTGAATGAAGGGAGACAGTGGATAGTGTAAGATACAAAAATAATAATAATTGACCAAGGATTCGTGAGGGTGGGAGGATAGAAGATGGGGGGGGGGGTGAAGAGGAGCTGAACCCAAGGGATCAAGTAGATAGAAAATATTTTGAAAATTATGATGGCAATATATGTACAAGAGTGTTGGATATAATTGATTTATGGGTTGTTATACAATCTATAAGAGCTCCCAGTAAAATGACAAATAAGAAAGACAGAATGAATGAATGAACAAAATGAATGAATAAAAAATGAAAGAAAGATGGATGCTTGATGGCACAATGATTAAGTGGTAAGCTGGTAACCAAAAGTTTGGCAGTTTGAACACAGTTAACTCCACAGAAAAAAAGATGTGGCAAAAAATTGTAGTCTTTGGCATGGAGGAAGCACACCAGCCTGTGCGATCATGAGGTGTCAAAGGAATCAGGTATCAGGCAACAAAGAGCAAAAACTCTCATCCTTGTGTGCTCACCTTCCCAGTAAAATTGCTGAAGACAAATGGGTGCCTAAGTAAATGTGGTGAAGAAAGCTGACGGTGCCCAGCTATCAAAAGATGTAGCATCTCAGCTCTTAGAGGTTTGAAGGTAAACAAGCAGCCATCTAGCTCAAAAGCAACAAAGCCCACATGGAAGAAGCACACCTTGTGTGATCATGAGATGTTGAAGGGATTAGGTATCAGGCATCAAAGAACAACCAAAAAATCATTGTGAATGAGGAGGAGTGCATATTGGGCACCCAAAACTCATCTCTTGGTAACTGGACATCCCCCTTACAGAAGGGTCATGGGGAGGAGGAGATGAACCAGGCAGGGTGCAGTGTAGCAATGATGAAACATACAGCTTTCCTCTAGTTCTTAAATGCTTCCTTACCCCCTCTCCATATGATCCCAATTCTGCCTTGCAAAACCAGCTAGACCAGAGGATGTACACTGGTACAGATAGGAACTAGAAACACAGGGAATCCAAGACAGATGATCCCTTTAGGACCAGTGGTGAAAAGGGCAATAATGGGAGGGTGAAAAGAAGGTAGGATAGAAAGGGTGAACTGATTATAAAGTTCTACATATAACTTCCTCCCTGGGATAGAGACAACAGAAAAGTGTGTGAAGGGAGATGTTAAAGAGTATAAGACATGAAAAATAATAATAACATATATTATCAAGGGTTCATGAGGGAGGGAGAGAGGAGGAAGGGAAAATTTGAGGAGGTGACAACAAGGGCTCACATGGAAAGCGAATTTTTTTAAATAATGAGGGCCGCAAAATACAACTGTCTTCACACAATGAATGGATGTACGGATTGTGATAAGAGTTTTACAAGCCCACAATAAAATGATTTTAGAAGAAAATTACATCCTTTGGCATTTTATGGGGCAGTGCTACACAATACGGTGGCTAGGAGTCAAAATCTTACTCGATTTCAGTTGGTCGAGTTGGGTCTGTCCTTATCTCAGAGTATATACTTACAGTTTATTTTTCTTTTCATTAGCTGTAACGAGTCTCTATCTCACTAATAAAGTGCCCGAGCTCTGTTTTTTTTTTAAGCTTAAAAGATATTAAACATGTAACTTTGCTTTACCCTATACCTTGTTTGGAACCACAGCTTAGAAAAGCCAAAAGCCAAATGGCCATCAAGTCGTTTCTACCACCTCCAGGCCCTGTAGAACAGAGTAGGACTTTTTCACGAATACTCAAGGCTGTAATCTTCACAAGAGCAAGCTGCCACATCTTTCTTTCATGGAGCAGCTGGTGGTTCCAACGCATTCAGTTTGCAGTCAAACACTTAATCACCATGCCTCCGGGGGAATCCTTGGAGAACTATATATTTCTTATATATGTTTAAGTTAACACGCATTGTGTCAAATACAGTGGTCGCATACGACGTGTATGATGAAAGCAACTTGGGTATTGTGTGTATAATTAAAAAGATATTTGAATGTATTTGGAATGACAGGTTTAACTGTTACAACTTAAGAAGCATAACTTGAATATGAAACCTCCGTGGCAAAGTCATTTTTCATGGTCAAACCAATCAGTCAAATGAGACCTTTCTTCACAAAAGCTTTCAAGAAAGCTAAGAAAAAATAATGCACGCCCTGTGAACCAAAACCAAACCCGAGGCCATCAAGTTGGTTTTGACTCATAGCAGCCCTAGAGGACAGCGCAGAACCAGCCCGAAGGGTTTCTGAGAGTAATCTTAATGAGAGTAGGGCATCTCAGGAAGCTCCTGAAGCTTTCTAGCTCCTGGTGGCTTCCGATTGCTGATCTTTCAGCCAGCAGTCCAATCCATAGCTCACTACACTACGAGGGGTCCTTACATGCACCATAGTAGCGACTTCATTTCTGTATCTTCATTTTAACTATGTGGAGATGAGGTGGCAAAGGTCCATGCCACCAGGTGTGGTCTGAAAAAGATCAAGTATTGCTCTGGTCCACTATTTTAACTGATTCTAGGGGTTCTCCTAAAGAAGTTCTACATTTTCAAATACACTGGTTTGTGTGTAGAGACCCTGTGCGGTTGGTTTTAAACCTGAGAAATACATGATTTAGAATGATTTAGATTTAGAATGAATGAGAGGTATAAGGTAGGAGATCATCAATTGCCAAAAGGAAGAAAGGAAAGGAATAAAACTGATTGCATGAGAGATTCTTACATCAGTGTATTAGTCCAGGTAAACTAGAGAAACATATACATAGACTCGCATATGGATATAAGGGAATGGTTTATATACAAAAGGAATGGAACATTGAGAAAGCATCCCAACCCAGTCTAGTAGAAAGTCTTAAGTCCAATATTAGCTCATATTTCTGATACCAGTCTCCTTCCGACTCACAAAGTCACAAGCCAGTAGGTGCAGAGTCCCAACACTGGCAGGGCTCCCCTCATGGCTCCTTGTTTCCAGGGCTGAGGGTCCATCAACAGCATCCAGTGGTGGTAGAAGCAACGTAGCACTGGCAGAGATCTCCAGGTGGCCTCTCCAACTTCAGAGGTCTGGTTTCAGCAGGGCAAGGCTTTGTGGCTTCTCCTCTGGCTCCTCAGATGCTGCCATCTTGTCTTGTCCATAGTTTGTTGGCTCTGAGACTAACTCCCAACAACTAGGGAGACATTTTCTCATTCCACCAGGGAAATATTGCAAGATGTCCCAGATGTATCAGGAGAAAGCCATGCCCACACAGAGGCCTCATTGGCTACTCAATGGCTATCTCCAGATTAACAGGTTAGACTCCGCCCCTACATCTCAATCATGAAATTAACATAAGCATATGACCGCCACAATCAAATTCAGGAAGATGGAGTAGCTACAAAATGATTCCATCATAGCCACTCAATGTATTTACCTCTGAGGAATTTGTACACCCTATTTAAATCTCTTTGGATTGGAATTTCTCTCTAGCTTGAAAAATATATAGCATAAGAGCATGACTTCTTGGCCAAAATGAGACAGAGAGAATTTTCAAGTACTGCTTAACTTCCTTGCACATCTTGACCTCAGGTCCTCAGTGCCAAAGGGCTTGCCAAATCTACACGCACACATGACAAGATCTTAGCTTAAGAGCCACTCCCAGTGGTCATTGTTGTTGTAGGTCTTTAGGCTGAGTCTGGACTCTTCAGAAAAGAGTACTGTGGCTCATTACCAACATCTCACAAAATAGAATACCATAGATGCCACAGCAGTCTTCACATGTTAAACTCAAAATAACCTATCCAAACATATTTATTTGAATGTTGTCTGATTACCTACTTACCCATTAATTCCTACAACTCTGAAAGTAGGTACTATCCACGCAGCATGTGCTTTCAATAAGAAAATGCAGAAGCTGTCTACTTCATTTTTACAATATCATATATAAATATAAAAAAAAGTTCCCCACATAAGAGAAAGTGCAATGCAGTTCCTAACCCTCTTTGAAAAAAGTAGGACTGCATTGACTCAGGCATTAAAATATAAATAGATGTAACCTTGGAAATGAGAATCACTGGTGGATTAGTGAGGACACACTAGGCTACCAAACCCAAGGTCAACAGTTCAAAAGCACAGAATGGTTAAATGCTAGCAGCTTTTGATTCTTGTAAAGATTTACATTCTCAGTTACTCTGAGGGTAGACCCTCTCTATCCAATAAGGTCCCTCTTAGTCAGAATTAGCAATGTGGCACTGACTTTGAGTCCTGAAAGAGAGCTAACATCCATGTTTAAAGTAACAGAATTGATTTTACTATCGTGTGAAAGATAACAAATAGTGAAAAATAGTATAAGCCTGTCTTTGTTAGCAAGGGACAAGAAGGAGGACACTTCATGCCTTAGGACTTGTGTCTCAAGACACTGAAAGATGAGTTTTCATCTTGAGGGTGATGTGATCAAATTTGTACTCGCAAAATCTCCCTCTGCTGGCAGTGTTGGGAATAGATAAGGATTTCCAGTAAGTCTGGGAAGAAGAAAAGCACTTGAGAAAACCCAGGATGAAACATAATATGGACCCGACTTCATAGTAAGTTCAATGAGGATGATGTGAAATGGACCAAAATTTGATCATTTGTCGACTCTGTATGGCTAAGTAGTGGTGTCCCTAAACCACAGGCTAAAGGAAAGGAAAAGTCTTAGAGTGACAGACTGGAAGATTACATTTGGACATACGGAGATTGAGCCAATATGACATTTACATTTGTAGCTCAGGACAAAGATTGAAGCAAGACGTAAAAATGGAGGATTCTTGGCATAGAGGATATAACAGAAGCTACAGAAATTACGGGAGGCAAAGTGGGTGGACTACAGGGTGGGAGGAAGGGACTAAGAAAGACAGGTCAACATTGTAGAGGTCACACAGAAAGAGGAGCTTGAAAAGAAGATAAACAAAGAGTTAAAGAAAACTAGAGTATCACCATGAAAAGTAAGGGGAAAGTGCTTCAAAAAGAAAGGAGTCAAAAGTCCAGCAAGGTGGAGAATTAATACAATTGAGGCATGTGGGCTGGATATACATCAGAGATTGCTGGTGAAAGGATGCTCCCTGTCTACTGCCTAAGGGAGAGTGCACTCGGCTGAGAAGTGATGAGAACGAAAAAGGAGAAATGTGCATAGAAAGGGTTAAGGAGAACCACAGTAGTAGATCAGATCTTCGCCAGCTACTGTGGTTCTCCTTGACCCTTTCTATGCACATTTCTCCTTTTCCCAAGAGCATTTTGAAGGCTCTCATATACTACTGGCCAAAGAAACTACGTTCTTTTATTAGACAAAAGTCGGAAAATAGAACTAGTAAAAAGGAAAAAAAAAAAGAACACGTTGAACTACTGAAATAGCAGAATTTTAAAAGTCACAAACTTCCCAAGTATGTTTCTTATGTCCTTTAACTATATTCCCACTAACACTTGTGAACTGCTTAGGAAATGTCATTTCTTTTCTTACTGAAGTGAATTTCACATGACATGAAATGAACAATTTTGAAATGAACAATTCAGTGGCATTTAGTCCATTTGAAATGTTGTATAACCACCTATCAAGTCTGAACATATTTTAATCAACACCAAAAAAAAAAATCCCATGACCATTAAGTGTTTGCTTGAAATCTCACTCTCCCTCCAGCCCATGACAGCCATCCAGTGTTCTGTCTCTGAATTGACCTATTTCAGATATTTTACACAAATATAATCATAAAATATGTGGCCTTTTATGCTTTACTTCTTTCACTGAGTGCAGTGTACTATCTTCTGGATTCACTCAGGTTTTAGTATCTCATTGCTTTTTATAGCTGACTAAAATGCAATCTTGCAAAGCAGTTCTACTCTCTAAAGAGCAGTTCCACGCTGTCTCATGTATAGGAAGGTAATTCTTCTTCACTGGTTGAAATATAACTGTTGTTGTAGCTCGAGCTAATATTACTGAAAGCTAGTCCGCTCATTGCAGGCACCCTGATGACATAATGGATTATGAGTTGGGTTGTTAAACACCAAGTCGGTAGTTCAAAACCACCAGTCTCTCCTTAGGAGAAAGATGAGGTTTTTACTTGCATAAAGATTAGCAGTCTCTGAAATTCACAGGGGTAGTTCTACCCCATCCTATATGTTCATCGTCTCTGAATCACACAGATAACAATGAGAGATTTGCCCAAACACTTGTCAGATAGGTTGCTGGGGGTGGGGGGTGGGCGTTCAAACTTGGGGGGGGGGTATTCTTTTAGTGAAGTCTTTTGATGGTTATATTTAATTTTAGGAGGTCCTGGTTAATTGTTTTATTTTTAGGTGTTTGTGCATTTTTTGCTCTGTTGGATAATCTATACCATAAATCAGATTCCTAGACTTGTCTCAGAAGTTTCCTAAGTTTGTCTTAGAAGTTTGTCACTATGTTTTCTATTATCAATTTGCTGGTGTAAGGTTCAACACTTAAGTCTGGATTCATTTTTGAGTTAGTTTCTGTGTTTGGTGTGGGGTATGAGTCCTGTTTCACTTTTCTGCAAATGAATATCAAGATTTTTCAGTACCATTTTTTTAATATTACCCCTTCCCCAGTTATCTACTTCTATCTGTTGTCAAAAATACATTTTCCATCAATTAATGGATTTTCTTCTGGGTTCTCAAATCTAGTCCATTTTATGTGTCTATGGTACCAGTGGGAGGTGATTTTGATGGTTGTAATTGCAGAGTAGCTTTGAGATTGGGAACTACGAGCACTTTGTTTTTCTGTAGTAATGCTTTTCTTACTGGGATATCCTTCCTTTTCATAGAAATCTTGCAATTAGTTTTTCCTTACAGTTAAAGAATGTTTTTGCAATTTGGATTGGGGTTGCATTATATACATAGGCCACTTTGGGAAATATTATCATGTTTACTGTGTTAGGTCTTCCTGTCATGAACATGGGTTTGTTTCGTTCTGTAGACTCTTTTGGCTACTTTCAAAATGATTTTGAAAATTGTTTTCTATCCCAATTTAGATTTATTTATAAGTATGTTAGCTATTGTAATGATAGTGTTTTCACTTTCTCTTTGGAACTCTCTTTGTTAATGTGAAGAAGTTTGGGTTTGTTTAATTTTCACTTTCGTGCAAGTCTAAGAAAAAAGTTAATCTTAACAGTTTTTTGGCATATAATTTGTGCATCAAACCATTCAATAGTTTAAACATATTAAAGAGTTGTATAATAATCACCATAATCAAATTTAGAATGCTTCCTCTTTCTTGTACTTATTAGCTCCTAATTTTCCCCCACTTCCCCCGACCATAACATGAATAAATTATCAATCCAGTTCCTATCTCTGTAGATTTGCCTATTTTGGATTTCATATAAAAAACATACATATTTAAAAGACCCCACAACAATAGCAAAATAAAACAGAGAAAAGTCCCAACTGAAAAAATAACACATAATAATAAAAACTAAAACACATTTTAAAATAGATTTAAAGGGAGAATAAAAGGGAAGATGCTAAGTTTTAGCCTAACTATATCTTCTTAATTTAATTTTTGATGCGATCTGGCTGAGAGAAAGGTTATTCACATCCATGCTCAAGGATCAGAGGAGATTCAGTTGGGGGAGAATTCAAGTTGGGGACCCCGCAAATAGATTTTGGTCTTTAACTGTCACCCATTGCCTTCCACAAACCAGGTGCTCAGTTCAAAATACACAGACTACTGATGCGTACACATCAAAACCACAAGTGAATGGACAATATTTATGTAACAATGAGCACTGGAGATAAGCCAAAACTTTCAGTAATGTTCATTGACGAAGGCAGAACTATGGGTGCTCGACTAAGACAGGGCAGAGAAAGCAAAAAGAGCATGAAAATGGAAAATATACGATCGCCCTGAGCCACCATTCATTAGGCACCCTCAAAGCAAGAGATGTGAATCAAAGTCCAATGACCCCCCCCCCGTCTCTCTCTCTCTCTCTCTCACACACACACACAACAACAACAACAACACTCTATAACTGAGAATAGTAATAACCTGCTTCTCACAGAAGCGCATTTCAACCATAAACTCAAAGGAGTATTTCAGTTCCTTCAATCTGCTACAGCTGAGTTGACGGCAACATCCAATTTGCTTAGTGGGGTTTCCAAATCGAGCATGGTGTGACCTCTGAACGATGACCTGCACCTGGAAAATGACAGGGGCTTTGTTGTCTGTAGCAAAAATCCTGGCTCACCAAGGGCTGGAAACAAACTGGATCAAAAGTTCCCAATAAGGAACATTATCCTAGATATATTCTCCCCTTGGGGATCTATATAAGGAATGTTATGAATTATTGCCAGCGTCAGGTTACCCTACCTTTTTAACCCACTAACAGAAGTGAAATCACCTTCTCCAAACAAGCAAGATCCCTGCCCCACCTTTGGGCGTGAATTTCCAGTAAGGTTCACTGGGTACCCTCGTTGAAGTGTTCATTTACTTGGCTGGACAATAGAGCAATTTTATACGGCAGCAACTGATGGATCTTCTCCCTCCTCACCCCCTCATAAGAGATACTGACCCTTGCGAGGGTAGAAACCTTGTCTCTAAAAGTGGTTATTACTACCAACCAAACCAAACTCACTGCCATGAAGTTGATTCTGACCCATATGTTTCAGAGACTCTCTCTCTCTCTCTCTCTCTCTCTCTCTCTCTCTCTCTCTCTCTCTCTCTCTCTCTCCTAATCATTTTATTGGGGACCTTTACAACTCTTATCACAATCCATACATACCTACACTGTGTCAAGCGCATTTGTACAGGTGTTGTCAACATCACTTAAAAACATTTTCTTTCTACTTGTGACCTTGATATTAGCTCATTTCCCAGACTCCCCCACTCTATCTCTTAACTGAAATAGAAAACCTGGTCTTTCTCCCATGGAGTGGCTGGTGGTTTCAAAGCGCTGACCTTCCGTTATCAAGCTAATGCCTAACCACTATGCCACCAGGGCTCCTCTGAAGTATTATTAAGGCATACAAATTAAGGGCTGATATACAGATCAAGACCATTGGGCAGCATACCATTTTGTTGCTAGGGGAACCAGATAACTTATGCCCCCTGAGAATAGATATTTGTCATTGTGTTGGTGTCTAGCCATCTAGTCTCATACAATATCTGTCCTTTTGTGACAACTTCACTCACATTATGAGTGAAGGCCCCTCTACATCATGAGGTTTCATCACGGTTTTTAAGGGACACATAATATTCCATTGTATGTATGTATTGAAGCGTTTTTTTTTGTAATCCATTCTCCTACAGATGGGTATTTGAGCTGTTTCCATCTTCTTGCTATTGAGTACTGTGCTGCAATGAACAGGAGAGATTATACATCTGTTCATGTTCTGCCTCTTACTTCTGTGGGGTGCATACCCAGAAGAAGCATTGCTGGATCATATGGTATTTTTATTCCCAGTTGTTTTATGGATCTCCATATTGCTTTTCACAATGGTTGTACATGTTCCCAAGCCTATCAGCAGTATGTAAGAGTTCTAATCTCTCTACACCCTCTCAAGAATTGCTTTCTGTTTGTTTTTTAATTGGGCTATGATTGTGGGTGCTATAAAAAAATTGTAATTGATTCTATTAATCATTGGTACTTAAGTAGAATGTTATTCAGTTTTCATGTAATAATAGATTTTTTTACCTTGTTCTTCCTGTTATTGATTTATAATTTGATTTCCTTTATGACATTCTCTTTGTCAGCAAATTTTATACGATGATCTTATAACCTGCTGCATTATTTTATAAGTTCCAATAATTGTGTTGTGAAATTTCTGTAATTTTCCATGTAAAGATCATATCATCAGAAAATCATTTAACTTATCCTTACCAGTTTGGATACATTTTATTTCTTTTTCCTAACAATGCTCTTGCCAGAACTTCCAGTGCAATATTTAATAACATTAGTGACAAGGGTATCCTTGTCTGATTCTTGTTCTCAAGGGGAATGCTTTCTTTCAGTGTCTCTCCATTGTTGAATTCTATTGGCTAAAATGTTATTGAAATTTTTTGCCATTATACTCATGAACAATATTAGCCTATGATTTTCTTTTTATGGAGTCTTTGCCTAGATGTGTTATCCATGTTAATGCTGACTTCATAGAATTAGGAATTATTCCTTTCTTTTCTATATTCTGAAATAGTTGTTACCAGTTCTTCTCTGAATATTTGCAGAATTCTCCATTGAAATTGTTTTTTATAAATTTGTTTGCTTTTATAAATCATTTTATTGGGTTTTGTCTCATTTCATTTTTCTATTCTCTAGTATTTATTTCTTTTCCTCTCTGACAGTGGGATTCTTTTGTTGTTGTTTTTTGTTTCAGTTGTACAGTTAAGGCATTCATTTTTATCCTTTTTCTTTTATTGATATGTCCAATTGTTGCTATAAGTTGGCCTCTGAGGACTGCTTTTGCTGGGTCCCCTAGGTTTTCATTTCCTGCGATTTTGATCTTATCTGACACTAATAATTTTTTATTTCATTTAAAATTTTTCTACTGACCATTGGTTTTTAGCCACTCCACTGACGAAAGATGGGCCTTTCTACTCTCCAAAACTCACAGAGGCAGTTCTACCTGTTCCATAGGGTCACTAAGTCAGCATCAACTCAATGGTAGTAAATACTGAGTATATTTGAGTCTATAATATTCTAACTGGTAAGTCAATAATTACAGTGAATTGTCTCATATATTATATAACAAATGCCCATTTGTATTTTCTGGTGGACTTTACCTTAAAGTCATTTATCAGAGATTATTATCACACTCCTGTTCTTTTTAGCTACTGCTTGTGTATAGACTGCTTTGTGTCTAGGGTGTGTCTCTTGTAGACAACATTTGATATAGCACATCTTTTCTTTCATTCTGCCACTCCTTTTCTCTTGATGAATTCATATAAACCATTCATACTCTCTATGATTGACTGTAGGTATATATGGACAGCTATCACTTTGTTTTGTCTTTTTTTCATACTTTTTGATTGTGTGGCATTGACATGCAATTTTTTGTTCTGCTAATCTTCTGAACTGAATGGGTCATTTTTGTTTATAGATTTTCATTTCCTTCAGTATTGATTGTATTTACTGAGTCTTTTCTGTCTTCTTTTTCTTTATTTTGAAGCGTGGGTTTGTTGATTTTATTTGTAGCTACCTGAAATTTATCTTTATTTTCCTACGTGTAAAACAGTATTTCATTTCTTGATATTTCTTTGACTTCCCTTCATATAGAATGTCTATAACTATCCAATCTACTCTCATTTTTTGTTTTGAAGTTGTCATCATTTACCAATTTGCATTTCTGGTTTCTCACTTTCAGTGTTGTGGTTTTACTTGATTTCAGAGACTCTTTCATCTGTGTTAGTATCTGACCTATGCTGGTGGGTGTCTTAATCTCAGGTTGCTTTCTGATACTATTGGTTCTCTGTCCAAAAGGGCTCCCTTTAATATTTAAAGCTGATCTAATTTTTGAAATTTCACTTAATTTCTATTTATCTGGAAAATCTTAGCTTCTCCTTCCTATTTAAAAGGCAGTTTTGTTGGATATATGATTCTTAATTGGCATTCTTGTTCCTTTTGGAGTTTTATACATGTCGTCCATTCCCTTCTTATCTGCATGGTTTCCACAAAGAAATGTGAGCATAGTCTTATTGGTTCTCTCTCTTTATTTTTTGAAGTAATATCTCATTTTTTACAGGATGGTCTCCAGAATCTTTGTTCAGTTTTAGTTTTAAAGAGTTGGCTGTGAAACCCACCTAGACCAAGGGATGTACTCGGGAGCCAGTAACAGGGGTAATTCAGGACAGTGATCCTTTCAGGGTGGTGATGCCAGGA
>PVJH01021859.1:0-37763 GCA_004026705.1 Nesogale talazaci | reverse complement strand
CACCTTCAGCTTCTTCACCACCTTTGCTTATGCACACATTTGTCTTCAGTGATCATGTCAGAAAGGTGAGCATCTTGGAATGCCAATTTAATAGAACAAAGTGTTCTTGAACCGAGAAGATACTTGAGTGGAGGTCCAATGCCCATCTGTTGTCCTACTACTAACCCTGTAAGTATACACATTAATCTCTTTCCCCATCCTCACTTATAAATATATGCCCCTATGTACATACCTGTATTTGAACCTCTATAAATGTTCATTATCCCCCAGTTCTTTCCTCTATTTCCATTTGCTTCCCTCTTGTCCCACTATCATGCTCACTCTCCATTTGGGTTTCAGTATTTTTTCTCTGTTATATTAGTCTTAATCAATCCCTATTGGCCTTCTCTCACCCACCTTGTCCCTGTATTTATATCAATTGTTATTCCCTTTTTCCTGGGCTGGTCGACATCAACACCGGGCTGGTTGACATGACCACCCAAATGTGTGTGTTCTTTTGGCCGTCCATGGTACTTTAAGTATTCCTCAGCAGCACCATGATCAAAATGCATTGATTCTTCTGCAGTGATTCTTACACAATGTCCAAATTTCACATGCATATAAAGCAGTCAAAAAGACCTTGGCTTGGGTCAGTTCTTACAAGTTAGACTTCAATTTACTGTCAGAATCAGAAAGTAATTTTTCCCAGACAGCATTGGATACAAGAGTTGTGTCTCTGATACAGTCTGTCCTCAAAGTCTGTCCAGTGCCTGGAGAGGGATGTCAGTCTTGGTAAAGTTGAGGGGCCAGAGAAAAGTGGAAGGTGCTCAGTGAGATGGATTGACATGGTGGCCGCAACACAGAGGATGGCACACTCCAGGCAGTGTTTCATACTGTTTTGGATTGGTTGCTATGAATCAGAGTTGATTCAGTGACATTTAATAACAACAACAACAAAAATATCCCTAGTTCTCTATGGAGTAAAACAACTCATGATTTCATTGCTGGTTGATCACTATATGACTTTCTTTCACTCCACCCATTTTCTGAATCAAGAAATCGTGTGTGTATGTGTAATATATTTTTATGTATTGACCAGTGAATCTAGTTTATCTTGTTTATGGGCAAAATGGAATATCTGAACCATTCTTTTTTAATAAATAATTGTATTGGGGGCTCTTACAGATCTTATAACAATCCCTCCATCCATTGTATCAAGCACATTTGTACGTAGTGCCATCATCATTTTCAAAACATTTTCTTTCTACTTGAGCTCTTGGTATCAGCTCCTCTTTTTTCCCCTCTCAGCCCCACCTTCCCACCCTTTTGATCCCTTGATAACTTATAAAGTATTGTTATTTTCATATCTTACACCATCTGCTATCTCCCTTCCTCCACATTTTTGTTGTTTATACTCCTGGGGGCAAGGGGGTGGGGTCATATATCTATCATTGTGATCAGTATGATTGGTTTCCCCTTTCTCTCCCTTCTTCCCACTGCCTTCCCCCAACCCTCATGGTATTACTACTCCTGTTGTTGTTCCTGAGGGTTTTATTTGTCCTGAATTCCATGTGTTGTGAGCTCTTATCCATTCCAGTGTACTGCTCTGGTCTAGTCAGATTTGTAAGGTAGAACTAGGATCATGATAGTTGGGCGTAGGAGTGGAGTAGGGGTGAGATGAGAGGAAACATTAAAGAACTAGGGGAATGTTTTGTGTTTCATCAGTGCTCTACTGCACCCTGGCTGGCTTGTCCCTTCATGTGACCCTTCTGTGGGGGGATTTCCAATTGCCTACCGATGCGTTTTAGGTCTCCACTCTGCCCACTTCCTCCCATCAATATGATTATTTCAAGTCTTCTGGTGCCTGATACT
The DNA here is from genome assembly GCA_004026705.1 of Nesogale talazaci. Taxonomy (NCBI): domain Eukaryota; kingdom Metazoa; phylum Chordata; class Mammalia; order Afrosoricida; family Tenrecidae; genus Nesogale; species Nesogale talazaci. The sequence goes on along the minus strand of PVJH01021859.1, from coordinate 35,912 downwards.
TGACCCCATCGATCACACAGACTGATGTGTTTCTTTCATAAGGACTTTGTTGCTTCCCTGCTAGATGGATGCTAGTTTAACTTCAAGCCTTTAAGACGCTAGGTGTTATATATCTTGTAATAGCCAGGCACCATCAGCTTTCTTTACCACATTTACTTATGCACCACTTTGACCTCAGCAACTGTGTCAGGAAGGTGAGCATCATGCAATGTCAGGTTATTAGGACATGTTCTTGCATTGAGGGAGGATTGAGTAGAGGCCTAGTGTCCATCTGCTACCTTGATACTTAACCTATAAATATAAGTACATAGATCTCTACCCCTATTATTACATATTAATATATTTATATATATACATGCCTATATTTATACCTCTATAAATGTCTTTTGCCTTCAAGTTTTTTCACCTATTTCCTTTTATTTTCCTCCTGTCTCACTATACTACCATCTATCTGGAACATGTGAACCTTTATTATTTTATTTTTTATTTTTTTGTCTTTTGTTTTTTGGGCATCACTGTTCTCTGGTGGTGGGAGTAGGAGGCCCAGCCCCACTGCTGGAATTGAACCTCTATCCCAGTGGGCCGCAGTCCCACGCACAACCACTACGCCACCGGGGCTCAGCCCTATGTGAACCTTTAAAGCTACACATTATTTGGCTTTTGCTTTAGCTAGTCAGACATTTTATAACAAGTTAGTAAGAATTTATTTAGTGAAGAAATTGAAATCAATGTATAATTTTAAAAATACATATTTTTTCATGAATCTTTTGAAAACCCATTCATACACATGACACAAATCTACTACATTTGTGAAAAGAAATGATAAAACTCGATATCATCACTCAAAATATGACCAGGGACTGTCTGTGGAACAGATAATCAATTACTCATGTGCTAGTTCAAGCTGAAACTGAAGAAATTTTTAATAATTTACTACAGCCAAATATTACCTGAAATTAGAGAACCAACTCAAGAATAGATTTGACCTACTGAACACTAATTATCAACGACTAAATAAATTATACATGGCACCAAGGAGATGATCAAACCAGTAGATCATTAAAAAAATTTTTTTTAATTAAAGAAAAGAGGAAAAGAAGAAAAAAACAAAATCAAGTTCAGTAAAGTTTAAATCATTCTCTAAGACACAGAGAAACTAAGGTGAAATGAATATACATTGAAATAAATTGCTGAAAAGAAGGTTTCAAATGATAGACCCGAAAGACAAAATATATAATAAAATGTACCAAGATGAGAGTAAGAAAGCTAAAATAAAAGAATAGATTCATTACTTGTCAAATTTAAAGAACTAAATAAGAAGTTCAAGGTTCTAGCTGCAGTGTTACAGGATTCTGTCTGAAAATAATTGAACGACAAAGAAAACATTCAAAAGAAAATAGAAAGAAACACAGTCATATCAAAAAGAATGGATCTACCATTTTAGGAAGTAGCATATGATCAAGGACCAGTAATATAGAAAGTTCAAACAGCACTGGATTGCCTGAAGAATAGAGGATCCTTGGCATCGTAGTGAGTTATGAATCATTAACCACAAGAGGGACTGTTCTAAACCACCAGCTGCTCAAGATAAGGCTTTCTACTCCTGAAAAGTTATAGTTTCAGAAAGCCACAGAAGCCAGTCTATTCTGTTCTTTTTGGGTCCCTATGAATTGAAATCAATTTGATGGCAGTGAGTGAGAAGAGAAGAACAAATCTATCTTGGAGAAAATGCAGACAGAATGCTCCTTACAAGTAGAGATAAAGTTTCATCTTACATACTTTGGGTATTTTGTCAGGAGATGGATATCTTGGTTTGTCAAGTAAAACAACAACAACAAAAAGTAAGTTCCTGTGTTAGGCTGGGTACTCGAGAAACAAATCCAAAGACACTCACATATGTGTAACAGAGAACTTTTTATCAAGATGTAATTATGCATCAATAACAGATACCATCCCAGTCCAGATCAAGTCCATAAGTTTGATATTAACCCTTAAGTCTTATATTAGCCCATGAATTCCTCTTAAGACCCACAGAGCATATTCAATGATGCCCAATTTTGAAAGATTACAGGCTGGTGGATGGAAACTCCTGTGCATTCAATAGCAGTGGATGTTTTTCCAGGGCTCTGGTTGCCATCATCGGGGCTCCATATAACTTGTCAACAGGAACGTCAAGAAGAGAGAGAGTATGTCTGACCTCCAGGGTAGAAGGGAGGGAGTTCTCAGAATTTTCATATTTAGGTCATAACCCCAAGGAGACATCTTCAGAATGTGAACTGACAGGCTAGACTCCACACCTTCATTCTTTTATCATGTTGACATGAAATCGTGTAATTACAATAGTCCCTCAAGGAGATAGATTGACATAGAAACTGTAATAGTGGGGACTGGGCAATGTTCTATGCAGTTGTACATAGGTTTGCCGTGAATGGTAACTGATTGGGTAGGCACTATCAGCAGCAACACTATATCCAAAAAGAGACAGACTCAAGATAAAACCTCATACTGTAAAGTGTATTCTACATCAGTAATGTAACTGATTCTAATTCTTCCTCACTAATGTCACTGACTTCAAGGTTTGTGTGTTAGTCCAAGTAGGGTAGAGAAACAAGTTCATAGACACACATATGGATATAAGTGTAAGATTTATATACAAAAGGAATGGAACATTTAGAAAATATCCCAACCCAGTCTAGTTCAGTCATAAGTCTGATATTAGCCCATATACCCAATACCAGTCTATAAAGTCTCCTTCATTTTTTTGGGGGGGGGTGCATCACTGCTCTCAGAGGTGGGAGGAGGAGGCCCAGCCCCATTGCTGGAATTGAACCTCCATCCCAGTGGGCAGTAGTCCTGCGCACAACCACTACGCCACCGGGGCTCAGCCCCTAAAGTCTCCTTCAGACTCATGAAGTCACAGACCAGTGAGTGCAGAGTCTCGGCGCTAGCAGGGATCTCCCCATGGCTTCTCGCTTCCAGGGTGCAGGGTTCTTCAACAGCACCCAGTGGTGATAGAAACAACTCAGTGCTGCTAGGGGGTCTCCACAGGGCTTCTCCAGGTTTAGAGATCTGGTTCCATCAGGGTAAGGCTGTGTGGCTTCTCCTCCAGCTCCTTGGACACTGACATCTTGTCTTGTCCCTAGTTCGTTGTCTCGGAGACTGACTCTCAACAACTGGGAAGATGGCCTCTCTTTTCCACAAGGGAAATATCACAAGATTTCCCAGAAGTCTCAGGAGAAAACCATGCCCATACAGAGGCCTCAATGGCTATCTCCAGATTAACAGACTAGACTCCACCCCTATATCCCAATCATGAAATTGGCATAATGAATACATGACCACCACAGTTTGCAACAGATAGGATAAGAAGATCACAAAATAGGAAAGCTGCATAATACTGGGAGTCATATTTGTTTATTCACCCATTTTGTCTTTAGTGATCATGTCTGGTAGACAAGAATCACAGAATGACAGTTTATTAGAAAGCTGATGGTGTCTAGTTAAAAAAAAGATATAGTGGCTGGGGTCTTAAAGGATTGAAGATAGACAAGTGGCCATCTACCGGAGAAGCAACATAGCCCACATGGAAGAAGCACACCAGCCTGTGTGATGCTGAGGTGTCAATGAGATCAGGTATCAGGCATCTAAGACCCAGAACAAATCATTCCCAATGTGAAGGGCATGGGGACATGGAGTGGAGACCCAAAATCCCTATATAACAATTGGGTATCCCCTTACAGAACAGTCACAAGGAAGAGATGAGCCAGTCAGGGTGTAGTCTAGCACCAATGAAACACAATCTTTCTTCTAGTTCTTTAATGCTTACTTTCTCCTACTATCGTGACCTTGATTCTACCTTACAAATCAGATTAGACCAAAACATGCACCTTGCTACAGATAAGAGCACTCAGAACCAACAATGAGAATAGAGATACCAAGAGGATAAGGGGAAAGTACAAGGAGAAATGAGGAGTTGATCACAAGGATCAACATATAACCGCCTCCCATGGGGACTAGCAACAGAAATGTGGATGAAAAGCCACAGAAGACTATGTAAGATATGAAAATAGTAATCTACAACTTATCAAGGGTTCACGAGGGAGGGAGGACAGGCAAGTGGGGGAGGAACGGGAAAATGAGCTGATAACAAGTAGAAAAAAAAGCTTTGAAAATGATGATGGCAGTATATGTAGAAATGTGCTTGACATAATGAATGAATGCTTGGATTGTGATAAGAGATGTCACAGCCCCCCCAATATTTTGATTTTTTCAAAAATATTTGAAAATGTTAACAAAATTAATTTTAATGTTTAATTCTATAGTGATTTTTTAAAAAAAACTGTTATATTATTAGGTTTCATCTACTAGTTAGTTCAAACTCTTAGCACTCTTTGTTTTGTTTTTGTTTTTTTGGGGGGGCATCATTGCTCTCCAGTGGTGTGAATAGGAGGCCCAGCCCCACTGCTGGAATTGAACCTCCGTCCCAGTGGGCTCTTAGCACTCTTACATACAAAAATATTTTTAAAGTTCTTGGAAAAAATTGAAAAGATAATGGACTTTTTTGGTGAACTTTTGTAAGTTCCTCTTGCAGAGCAGAATATAATACTGCCTCCTATAGTAGAACTTATGTGATCTTTATACTAATGGGTATGTTTGAACCCATTTTTTTTTTTTTTGGCATCACTGCCCTCAGGTAGTGGGAGTAGGAGGCCCAGCCTTTACTCCGTGGAGCTGGAATCGAACCTCCATCCCAGTGGGCCGCAGTCCCGAGCACAACCACTATGCCACCAGGGCTCAGCCCTTTGAACCCATTTTTATAGCCATTGTGTCAACCTAGCCTATTGAAGTTCTTTTTTATTTTTCCAAAAATTGGTCTCTCCTGATTAATATGTCTGAAGTATGCAATGAAGTATGTATGAAGTATCCTTGCTTCTAAAGCACATCAGAGATTGTTCTAACCATTAGAGTTACTTGCTGAAATATGCATGGATATAATGATATCCATTAGTGAGATGTTGCATAATTACTTAGTATGTAAGTAGGATAGTTATGATTAAAAATGATCATGTGCTGCCATTTTTTGAAATTAGATGACAGGTACATTTAATATATTTTTATTTTTTATTATATTATTCTTTTTACTTTTGTATATATTTGATATTTTTCATAGCAAGATGTTAACAATAACACACACACACACACACAGAATACCTAGAGACATTGAGTGATTGCCCAGCACTATATATGTAATTAGGGATAGGTTCAGATTAGAACAAGCTGTTTTGCAGGGAGGCTGAACTTGTACGATATCAGAAATTTGTTGAAAGCATGATAAGCCAATGGGTGAATGAGGGAATACACTATGGTGCTATCAAGCACTTGTACAAGCAGCTCATCAGCAAGCAGCCAAGTGGCAAATTGGGATTGACTCACAGTATAGAGCAGCTGTTGACTTTTGAAGTATTGCCCAGAGCTCTTGGCGTTTCCCCATTTGGTCTTTGAGGGAGCCATTTCAAATGCGGACTAGCCCTGAAATTGCCCAAACATAGTGGAAATGCTGCTGTGTCTCTACCTAGACTTCTCTTGAGTACAGCGGCACAAGAACGAGTCTTTCCTTGAGGACAGTGGGATCTTGAAACCAAAGCTGAAATGATAGTGTTTGTGCACCAGGGTTAGAGAAGACACAGGCTGGAGTGTTATTTCAATATTGGTCAAGATTGCTGTTTCACTGGACACTGTTTCATATTTTAGCAATCTCCAGGCTTCCGAGATCGGTGGGCATTTGAAGAACCGATGAAGATCATACTGACAACCGCAAGGTTATGTAAGTAGTGGCACCAGTAGCACAAAACCAGGAAAGGGGCAGACAAACCTGTCAGAGAGCACAACCAGAAAGGCAGATGTCCCCTACTATTACACAGGATCCCTATAGCTGAGTTTCATTAATACGGAGAGAAGTTGACGATATCTTTGAAGGGCCCTTATGGGTGGGAAAGGCAATACGAAACACTGGCTGTTGTCCATATACATATTAACATACTCATCTTTCCATAATTAACTTTCAGTACCTGTATAGTTCAGAGAGTTGCTTCTAGTGGTCATCTGCTACCTTTTCCTCTTCAGTTTCCTTTCCAATTCCCATTCTTCTGGAAGAACTCCATCCTTTCCTTGACAGTAGTACCCTCTTCACCTGTCATGTTGGTGGGATTGTTTATCAAATGGATACTTGATCTAAGTTTCTTGGCTTATTCTTGGAAAAGATATCAACTGAGCATGAACGTTTTGGTGTATTTCTGATTCTCCTTTTTGATGGAAAAGATTATAAAAAATTGACAGTATTTTTACACGTCCACAATGAGTTATATTGATACTATGCTCCTATCTTTTTCTTATGTAAATGATGGTGTGTCTCTTTTTAAAATTTTCAATGATGCATACAAAAACAGCTAATGTTTGCAAAATTTATCCCCCCTAAGGAAATTTATCCACTGGCTGAACAAAATATATAGTGTGGGGCTGGATACTGCTGTTGCTAAATACCTATTAGATCATAAGACCATTTCATAGAAACCCCCTATGAAAAGGGAATGGGTTTTTAAATAAATTAGAAAGTTGAAGAAGTGGTGTAGGAGCCACATCTGACCTCCTCCAGCTTCAGTAGGGACAATGGAGATTCTAACTTGACATCAACCCAGGAATAATTACCACAAGGCACAGGCCAGACATGTTTCTGTCTTCTAGCGCTTTAGCTTATTCTGATATCAACCATTGCACCGATGGCCCTCTAATCTGCTGAGGTCAATCATTCATTACAATGGTCAATCATTTATTACACCCGAACTCACAAAATGTGGGTAAACAGAGGCTTGGCAAGGGTTGATGGCAGGAGTCTGGCAGAAAGTGTACCACAAAGGAGAGGTGGGGCCATGTGTTGAATGACAGCTCCCCCCCCCCCCCCAATACTTCTCCAGCACAAAGGAAGGTGAAGGGCTGATGAGACACATTTTCTTATCAATGACTGGATAAGAAAGAGACTGGGGATAGTGAAAAAGTTAGATGGAGAAAGACCAGATAGCCATACTACTTCCACAATCACGGAAAAGACTCTTGGGTTGGGGTCTGAGATAAGAATGCAACATGAAATCTGGAGTGTTGGGATGCGCATACTTGGAAAGAGGAAGTGCATGACAGACGACCAGCCAACAACAGAAGATCTGCTACAATGCCAGGCAAACGGGGGAGGTCCACTATTAGTAGAGAATAGGACTGCTTCCACATTCCATCCGATCTCATAGACTAAGAGCCCTTTAGACCTCATTTTCTAAGTATCTCCTTCAGTTCAAACTTTTTTTCTGATGCTGGTCTGAATTTTGTCCCTTACCTGGAGTCTTGTGAGTAGGCCCGGGAGCCCACCCATTGCTCTTCTGTACCTCTGATCACTCTGCTACTTTAACTAAGGAGCTCGTACGGCTCTACTGGTAACTCATCTTTCTTGATGGCCATTGGACTCTCCCTTCCTGCCACTGAGATGACTCACTAATGTACACGGTGGAGTGGCAAAACCAAGCAAGGTCTTCTCATACTGTTTCACACACTCTGTTTGCATCATTAGGTGGGAGTTATGAAATCACGCATAGAAGAATTATACCCAATCATTTAACTGTGCCACAAAGATCATCCCCAAAATCTCAAAGTATTTGAGATGAATCATTTTCAGCCTCTAGGTAGAAATTATTTGGAGCACTGGAGTTCATAGTGAAGTACTGAAGATAATTCATGAAGGCCCATCTTGGCTTCCTTCTATGTTCCAGCAATATGCCAAAAGAATCTCCAGAAAGTTTGCCTTTGGTTCCAACAGCCTGAAATGTTTAGGTCTGGTATATTTTGCCTTTGGCAAAATCTTACTTTCATTATAAAAACCTGCGTAATGAACATGGATAACCTAAGCAGAACTCTTTGTGCCGAGTCCTATCTCAAGACACCAAATCCAGGCTGCATTTCATGTAAATGCTTGCATGACACAGGCAAAACCCAAGTAAAACAATTGACTCCCTTGGAGAAAGATGTTTACATTAGGTATTTAGGTCTGCCTGCTGTTACAAAGCTTTTCCCACCTGTAGTACACACCAGAACTCTGGCATGGCTTTTAGTCTGGAGGCCCTGTTGCGTGAACTGTAAAATGAAGCTCAGCTCTTAAGTTAACATCCGAGTTTAATATAGTGAAAAATATTTTGGTGTAGTGTTTATGAAGTATGAAACCACCAAGTGCACCTTAGGAGAAAGACTAGGCTTTGTTCTTTTGTAAAGAGTTACTGCCTTGGAAACCCACAGAGGCAGTCCTACACTGTCCTCCAGGGTCCCCCTGAGTCAGGAGGGACTCAGTGGTCGTGAGGTGCTACTCTTTGAGTGTTACCTATAGGAAACAGATGAGGCTGTCTCATTCTTTCAAGACTGAAACATCTTGGAAACCCCACAAGGTAGTTTGTCTCTGTCCTATTAGGTCACTGTGAGTCTGAATTGACTCAACAGCAGTTAGTTTTATTTATTTTTTCTTTAAGAATCACCCAGAGTAATACTTTATTTATTATTGTGCCTCTGACAATTGTTTTTCCTCTTTTTATTTGCAATAGCAAGTCAATGTGCATGTCCTACCACTTATTCATCCACCTTGCTCTCTCTTTTTATAAAAGCCTTTCAGAATATTCTAGAGAGTTTCTGGCAATAGTGACAGCCTGGATCTCTTGCTTTCCTTTATCTGACCAAATAGCAGCTGAGTCCAGTCTTGGTTCATTTTTTGTAGGGTTCAGCTTATTGGAGCTGATCTTGTTCATGAGGAATACTTAGTTTCCTAGGGGGAGAATGCTATGCACAAGTGCACACCTCATAGAGGTATTTTGGTTCTTCAAAGTCAGTCTAAGTTAAAATCTAAAAGATAGGATTACCTAACAACCATCATATATTACTTGACACGTCTTCAGTTTTCTGAGAATAGATGGATCGATGAAGACATTTGGCAGATGAATGAGATATTACAGACAATCTCCCAGTTTATGTTGCTTAAGTCTTTAGACACAGACCAAGGAATCAACAAACAGGAGAGTGACTGATAGGATCAGTTACTTCCAATGAAGTTTAAGAAACAAAAGAAAACAAAACATAGCCAGGGTGTTCCAGAAATAAGCAGGGCATTCCCATTTGGTTAATTTGTTATAAATTCCCTTACATGAGAAATTTCACTATACAAAACAAATATTCATGTTTCTTTTTCATTATCTCATTATGTTTGTTAGGACAGCAACTGGCACATCTTATTCTTAATTTGCTGATGTTAAATTAAAACTTACATATTCTTGATTTTTGTAACTTAAATGGAGATTATTATGTCATGGAATTTTAGGTAATTGTTCTTCCCTCTGTAATGATTAGCATTGGAATGCTAACTGCAAGTCCAGCTGTTTAAAATGACCAGTCACTCCAATGGAGACAGATGGAGGTTTCTACTCCTGTAAAGAGTTAGTCTTGGAAATTCAGTGGATCAGTTTTACCCTGTCCTACAGGGTATCTGTAAATTGGGGCCCTCTACTCCCATAAAGAGTTATAGTCTGTGGCGGTCATGTGCTTATGTTAATTTCATGATTGAGATGAAGGGGTGGAGTCTAGCCTATTAATCTGGAGATAGCCATTGAATAGTCAATGAGGCTTCCTTGGGGGCATGGCTTTCTCCTGAGACTTTTGGGAAATCTCACGATATTTCCCTCCTGGAAATAAGAAGCTATCTCCCCAGTTCTGGGGAGTTAGTCTCAGAGACAATGAACTACAGAGAAGACAAGATGGCAGCATCCAAGGAGCTGGACCAGCTGGAGGAGAAGCCACATGGCCTTTCCTTAATGGGACCAAACCTCTGAAGCTGGAGAAGCCATGTGGAGACCCCTGCCAGTGCTGAGTTGCTTCTACCACCACTGGATGCTGTTGATGGACCCTGAGCCCTGGAAGCAAGGAGCCAGGGGGAGACCCCTGCCAGCGCTGGGACTCTGCACCCACTGACCTGTGGCTTTGTGAGTCGGAAGGAGACTTTATAGACTGGTATTAGGCATATGAGCTAATAAAGGACTTGTGACTTTGTCCTAGACTGGGTTGAGATGCTTTCTTCATGTCCTATTTCTCTTATATATAAACCTTTTCCTTATATCCATATGTGTATCTATCAGTTTGTTTCTCTAGTCTACCTGGACTGACACACAGTCATGAGAAGTCATGAGGAACATCTCTCCCCTGTCCTATAGGCTTACCATGTGTTGGCATCAACTCGATGTCAGTGAGTTTTATTTTAAATCAGTAGAATTTTGCCTTACTCTATTTCCATTTGATGTCATTTCCTTGCCTATTTTTTTTCCTAATTTAGTATGCTTGCTTTGGTGTCTTGTAAGGATGTTGAATAAATTTGTAAAGTGGAAAGGGCATGTCCCCAAAGTGAGCCTTACTATAGGAACTTGCTAAAATGGCATGGAATTGACTGGTGGCCATCGCTGGCTTCAGTGAGCTTTCCTATTGTCTCCATCCTCCCACTTGCTTTATTCTATTCTGACACCACCCATTCCTCCCACAGTATTCCACTTATAAGTTTGGCTTGATCTTTTTCTGCAATGGCCACATAGAACTGACAGACAATATGTATGATTACAGGGGTTTATTAGGAAAGTTAGTAGGTTTTCACAATCCAGGATCAGTAAACCATAAAGATACAGTTATTGGTCCCCATCAGCATCTCTCATCAGTCAGCAGCCAGTCTCTCTGGTCTGCAGCTGCTCAGCAGGTTCAGTGCCTTGGACTTCTTCCTCTGCTGGTCAGAAAGCCTGCCTTCTGCTCTGACGTACACTCTAAAAGTTACTGTACTTCTCTGCTCAGTCTCATGGTCTCCTTGTCTTTGCCTCTGGGCTTGGTCTGGTTCCTTTGCTGTGTCCCATAGTCTCTGTGTCTCTGGTGCCTTTGTTCTCAGCCTGTACCACTTCAGACAAATCCCTCGAACATGCTTAAATTTCCATGGTCCTGGCATTTCTCTTTATGCTGACTCTTCTATTTCTTCAAGCTCACTCCTGTAAAGATTAGAATGGCTTTAATGGAGGTGTGTGTGTGTGTGTGTGTGTGTGTTCTTGCTCAGTGGACCATATCCCCTCAGGAAAGCAAAGCATAATGAAGTAAGTCATACCCTCTTGCAAGGTTACATTTATAAGGATGCATTCTACCTTAATCCTGTAACAGAGAACTCTAGGAAATGGTAGTATAGCCACAGGGGTAAAGTATAGAATTCTAATATATCACATAAGGAATCAAGGTTAGAAGAGCCATATTAATGGACTACCTCTCAGGGTCCCAATATGGAATCATTTATACAATGTCCACATCAGCAAAGTAAACCTAACTAAACCTCTACTCTTGTAAATGCCTGACAGCCTAAGCTAAACCCAAGTCAATCAATCCAAGCAGGACACCTCGGTTGTTGTTTATGACCTGGCTACAAAAGTTCCCAATATGTGAGATAAATAACTCAACAACTAACCAATAACTTTTTTCTCAGTAAACCTTCAAGTCTTTTGCCTAGCAAACCTTTGAGCCCTGTCTAGTTCTTTGGGTCCCTACTCTGACTTTCAAATTAGTTGCTGCTTGATTCATTAATTGCCATCCTAAGCCAATACTTGGGAAGCAAAGCTAATATTTTGTTTTTGAAAATTCTTGAAACATAAGCCAATTAGTCCAAATTTTTCACTGTAAACATTTGTGACTTAAATTCCAAGAATGTTTTCAGCTAGAAAGTCAGGGGGCGGTCTTCAAAGATCAAGGCCTGTCTTCTCATCAGGCCACATCTCAAAGCATTACTCCTATACAAGGTGCCAATGAGTATTGGTTGATGAAAGTCAGGATTAGTCTGACTTCCTGTCTTCAAGGTAAATTTATCTTTTGCCAGGGTGGGGAGAGCCTTCCCACCAAGCTTTTATTTTCTTCTATTTGCGTCCCCTCCCCCGGCCCAACCTATGCAAATTTTCTTGAGTCAATGCTTAATTTGTGGGGAAAATTGACTTGCTGAGAGGATGCTAGCACTCAGAGGCTGACTTGCCAGGAAACATCTCTCTTTCACTGGGCTCAGGTTAACAACAGATTAGTCTCCCCCAAAGTGACTCAATCACTTTGCAGCTCTCATCCTAAGGCAATACAAAAACACCTCATTGGCCTCTTTGGTCTGTTAAGAATGTGCAGTCTTTCTCAGATTTTGGGTAGTCGACAGAAACACGAGTGTCTTTGATTCTGTCTCTTTGTGTAGGATTTTCAGAATTTTCTAATACCGAAATAGCGTCACCTCCTACTCTTAACAAGAACAAAAACCAAACCACAAACTCCTTAGCTTTGCTTATACATAGCATGCTCTAAAAAAGAGAAGTAACAATCTGTCAAGAAGAGTTTAACATCGCCTTCACTTGATTTACCTTTCCTTACAGTTTTAAAGAAGTGATAAGGATATAGTAAATATAAGATGTTTTGAAGGTGACCGTTGTATTTTTCTTTTACAGAACCGGATATGTCGGCATGGGAAGATCTGATCTGACACTACTTTCTTTGCGGTGAGCAGGGCTGGCAGCCCAGAGACCAAGGGAGAGGGTCAGACTCCCGATAAAGATGGTGGATTCCAGGCGACACTCTCCCAGTGGCTGCAGTGTTTGTTTAGAAAGCAGCAGGGATTATCTGATAAACTGGGTAAATGGCTGATCATTTTTATAATGTAAATGAAACCTCTCGTTAAGCATGAAGTCTACAGTCTCTCACCAGATAGATTAAGCTGAACGATTATTTTTTGAGAGTCATTTACACACCAAAGCAAACATTTTATTTCTCACCTCCAATGATTATCACTTCCCCGCAGTCTCTGCGAATGTTCCTTGGATCTGGCTAAGTGGGAAGGAGGGGGGTGGTGGTGGAGGGGGGACAGGAAGAAGTGTGACAATCAGCTCTGCCTGAGGCTTCTGGTGGAGTGTACTAAGCATTTGAAACTGAAGACACAAGAATTTGCACAGAAGTAAGAACTACTTACTTCTTTTTCCACAGAAACATGTGCGACACAAAAAGATCATTCCGAAATGATCTCACTTTCCCGGAAAAACATTACCCATTTAAAAAGGAGTATACAAATGATAAAAAACAAAACAAAACAAAAACCAAGCTCTTTAACCAAATAACAACAGAATACCTTATCTAAAATCCCTGGAAGGGGACCTTGTGATAGCTGAGTATGAGTGACATAGTAAATTTGGTCGGGGAAGGGGGGTGGACTCAAGCCAAATATAGACTCATTGTTTTTTTGAAAGGCAGCCATCTTTCCAAGAGAACGTGTACACCACGTTTTATTAAGAAATTACCCCCCACCCCTTGTTTTCCATCGATTTCACATGCTGGCAGTGGCAAGCAGGTTTAACAGATGTGATGAGAGAATTAATGCCAGTCTTGGGAACAAGTAAACGAAATATTTCTTTCCAGAACCCTACCTTTAAATTCCATTAGTCCAATGTGACACTGGATAGAGCCTGGATTAGGGAACTGATTTACACAGCACAGGTTGTTTGTCCAGACTTAGAGCCCTTTTGTAATAGAAAAGGCGTGAATATGAATTTAATATTTCTCCAAAGAATTGGCACAGGGCTTAAAATCTTGCTCTGCCTGAGATAACTGCATTTGTCTTAGTGCTAAATAATTCCTCTCAGTAAGAATTCTTCCTTTCTTCCTTTTTTTCTTTTCTTACTAGATTCATTCATAGCTCCCATACATTAGTCTGTGCAAAATCAGCTCTCTCCTCTAAAAAGCAGCCTAACCAGTCAAAGAACAAGTATATAGGATTAGCACATTATGAAGAATAAAGAGAAGCTTTCAGCGCTCTGTCATGGGTGATATTTATCACATTTTTCACGACCAACTCTAATAACAGTGGAGAGATAAAATAGGCTTGTTGCATCTCTCCTGTACTGGGAATTTTACAAGAGCGACTGCAAGAAATCCAGGAGATGAGACATGTTTCTCCCTCTCTTGCAGGTTTTATAGTCTTAAAAATGGGAAGGTGTGTGTGTGTGTGTGTGTGTGTGTGTGTGTGTGTGTGTGTGTGTTGGGGAGTGGGGGACCACGTCTACAAAAGTGGGCTTGAATTTTCTGTCTGTTATGCTAATGTATTCATAGAAAAAGCTGGTGCTGAGGGCGGTCCTCCAATTAAGACAAATGAGGCACATTGAATTTCTCCCCCAGGGCACAGCAGGGGTGCTGGCAAAATCTACTTTATTCTTTTCTGTCAGGGCTGAACTGGAAACAAAAGCATGAAAATTCAACACATCCACTTACAGAATAATAAAGGCTGTTGTTTAAAGCGTGAAGAGTTTTGGCACCCTTCTGGGGCCTTATGCAAATCACTCTTCCTCTCAACTGCTACCACACCATCGGTCTTGGAAATTAAAGATGTACTTGGTCGGTTAACAGCTGAAAGAAGAGCAGCCTGAAACTCAATTAGATTTGTATTAAGCAAATAAATCAGGACTGACTGATATTGGCTAAACTAAAATGCATGATGGGGTTGACAGTAATTCTAATTTGATTGACAAACATAGGTGGTGTGCTATTAGCTTAAATGAAAGTTAAGAATTCTATTTATTTATTTTTTTAAGTATTTTTACTCTAGTATGCCATCTCCTCCCCCTCTGAACTTACTCAAACAATAAACAGACCACCAGCCTGATGCTGCCTCCAATCTCTGCGTAACAACACAGGAAATCTATCTATTCAGATCCATGTTAGGGGTGTAAGACAAAGTGATTAGGCTGAAAAATTTTTTTCTCATTGATTTATTTGGAAAAATGGAAAACCTCAACACATATTTATTTGAAAGAATGAAGCATACTGAACATCTTATTTTGATTGTGGTCAGTGAGATACAAGCACAGCAGAAATCTGAACGTCTCCTTATTTACGGGCATTCTACTTTACCACTTCAGATGAAGTTCTAAGTCATCAAGGGAGATTTCACCAACTGTTCAAAGCTTGGAGAGAAAAAAGTCCTAAACAAAACATAAGTGAGTTGGTAGGTATGGTAAGCTGAATGAAAGGTTATTTCCCCTCGTGAAAGAAAACAAAACAGAAAACACACCAAAAAACCAACTGGCATTTTCTTTTAAAAAGTACTATTTTTTTTTTTTGCCTTGGCTGTTTACAATTTCAGAAATTTTTAGCAATTTCAGTAATTATATCTCATGTACTTTTAATGAATAATTAAGTACTAATTCAGGACTTAGCGCCTTTGTGGCAACCATCTTCTGTTTCCTCAGCTTTTCCTTTGGCCACTTTGCCCTTCTGACTGCTAGACTAGTGTCTTTTGAATGCTTTTCTCCCCATCCTTCTGACCTGACCCTTGCCAGATTCTGCTCTCATTGGCTGTCCACCAGCGCCCCGGGATCCTTGTTTTCCCTTTGGATCTCGCCAGCATCTGCTCTTCAGCCTTCCCACTCCCTCTCTCCTCTAGTGAGCATGTCAGAGATGCACAGTTAACATACTTTTCCTTGGCGTACAGTCACAAATTTTCCTCCTCATCAACATCGATAACATTATACAAGGAAACTGAAAGTGAACCCATAACTTCGCCAGACATTGTCAATTGCTGTCAAGTTTAACACACCATTACTTCCAAGCACAGATTGAATTCTCTGTTTTCAGTTTCTCCGTCACTTCCACCCTAGACCTCGCAGCTGTGACCTTCTTACTCCTCTGCAGAGCTGGTCATCCAGGAGGACTTCCTTTTGTCTTACCTCCTTTGTCCAGTTTTTGTTATTGCTTCCTTAAAACACTTAAACACCATCATGAAGAAATCCCCAGGCAGAGCAAACCATATTGATACTAATGCTTGCTGCTAAATGGAGTGCTAAATGGCTGAATCCATTCATAAATGACTTGGACAAACCAAAAACCAAAACAAACTCACCACCACCAGCTCGATGGACAGAATTGAACTGCCCTGTGGGTGTTTGAGACTGTAAACCTCTATGGGACAGAAAGCCTTGTCTTTCTTCCCAGGGACAATGGGTGACCAGGAGCCACCAGCCTTGTGGTTAGCAGCCCAGTATGTCTATGCTATTTTGTATAGATCAATTGTTAAAAGTGACTATCTGGTAGCTCTCTGTCAATGTATTGCTCCAACTGTTTTAAAATTATCTTCAGCAAAATTTTATTTCTGTTTACTATTTGCGGTATGTTTCTGTACTTTTCTACATTGATTTTTGTTTGGAATAAGGACAAACATGGATCGCTCCCAGTCACTTACTTAGGCAGTTTTCTTTCCCATTGTTTTGGCACAGAGGAGAGTGTGTGGTCCACACTGCATTGGTTTGTTGGAACATTTCAATTGGGCTTTTTCTCCTTTCCAGAGGAGGCTTGTAATGAATTCCACCAAGTTCTCCCACCTGAAATTGACCAAATATGTAATCAAGGAGCTTGTATTTCTTTTAACACTTGTGGTGCTTCCTGGACTTCTTCCTTCTTCAGGGGCAGTGAGTTATTTAATGCAGCACTTCTAGCCAAAGTCTCTCACTCCCATTAGGCAATCTTTTCCCACAAGCCTGGTAAGACCCAAAGTCTTTAACAACCATCAAATGACCTTTCCCCATGTGTCTGATAAGATCCATCTCTTTCAGCTTGAGAAACACTGAGTGTGTTCTTCCCTTTGGTGTTGTAACTCCAGATCTCTGCACACTTCGTTGTAATGTATCCTCCATAGTTACTTTTGGAAATTTCTCTTCACTTCTTTTTATCATCCCCCCCCCCCCAATTTGCTTTAGTACTTGTGTTCATTATGAGGCAGACTCTGCTCCATAGCAATGACTTTTTCTATTGTCAGTTCAAGAGCAAGTTACAGAGGCTCTTATGATATACTTGTTGGTCTTCTGTCCTTTCTTAGACTTCTAAAGAGCTTTGTTTTATTCATGCAGAACTTCTTTGGATGCCATTGCACAAGTTACTTTGTCTTCTGTCATTAAAATTCAATGAATGCAGTCTGTTCCAATATGATTTCTAAATTTAGGTGGTACAGTAAAGTGAAATTTCCTAACATGACCCTTCTATCCATGCCTCTGAAACTACCACCAAATGATCATGATTTGGTTGGTGTGGTAGTCATGTTCCTATGTTAATTTCATCATTGAGATGTAGGGGTGGTATCTAGCCTGTTAATCTGGAGATAGTCACTGAGTAACCAATGAGGCCTCTGTGTGGGCATGGCTTTCTCCTGAGACTTCTGGGAAATCTCGTGATATTTCCCTCGTGGAGATGAGAAGCTATCTCCCCAGTTGTTGGAAGTTAATCTCAGAGATGATGGATCATGGACAAGACAAGATGGCAGCGTCTGAGGAGCTATAGAAGTCACATGGCTTGGCCCTGATGGAGCCAGACCTCTGAAGGTGGAGAGGCCACGTGGAGACCCCTGTCAGTGCTGAATTGCTTCTGCCACTACTGGATGCTGTTGATGGACCCTGAGCCCTGGAAGCAGAAGCCATGGGGAGAGCCCTGCTGGCACTGTGATTCTGCACCCACTGACCTGTGACTTCGTGAGTCAGAAGGAGACATTATAGACTGGTATCGGGCATATGGGCTAATATCGGACTTATGACTTTGAACTAGACTGAGTTGGGATGCTTTCTCAGTGTTTCATTCCTTTTGTATATAAACCCTTTCCTTATATCTATATGTGAGTCTATGAATTTGTTCCTCTAGTCTACCCAGACTGACACAGTTGGATTAGGTCAACCAGCCAGGTTCTGACTGATGATAGTGACCTTCTTCCTGCATGATTCCAGTGTATTCCATTGTGTGATGGTGATGTATAGAGTCTTCCTTTATGTTGTTGAAAAAGGTATTCACAATGAAGGAGTCATTGGTCTTGCAAAATTCTATCATGTGATCTTTGGCCTCATTTTATCATTAAGGCTATATATTCTAGCTACTGATTTTTCATCTTTGTTTCCAACAGCTTTTCAATTGCCAATAAATATCAATGCATTTTGACTACACGTTTGGTCAATTTCAATTGGAAGAAATTTGTGGAATTCTTTGATGTCTTCATCATTGACTTTAGTGGCTGGTGAGTAAATTTGAATAATAGTTGCTTTAACTCATCTTTCTTGAAGGTATATGGACATTGTAATTTCACAGACATCATTGTTCTTCAGGATAGATATTGACATGTTCTTTTTGACACTGAATGTGATGCCATTCTTTGTCAATTTATCATTTCTGGCAATTGTCCAATTTACAATGGATTATACCAGCCAATTTTCACTCAGTTATGCCTTGGATATTGATTTTTATGTGTTCCATTCTATTTCATTCTATGCATTTTATATTGTCCATTTTGTATTTTTCCATGTAAGACTGATAATGTAGTAGCATGTTGATAATTACTAAGAATATATTATATAAGCCTTCATGAATTTTAAAGATTTAATAATACAACTGAAACATATGACTGTACAGTTCTCACTAAAGTGACCAGATTTTAAGCAGGACACCATTGACTAAGGGGAAGGGTGCTCTTGATAAAAAATTTGGTCTATTTGGAGCAACAAAAATGTTCATAGAATGCAAAAATGTATTGTAATATATTTATCTAATTTTAAAACACTATGAGATGCAGGACAAATTGTTAAAAAGCGGGACATCTGGTCACCCACATCAATGAACAACAATGAACAACAATGATCTAGTTTCTAGATCCTGTAAATGCCTGAATTTGCTGAAATCTAATGACAACCAGTCCTTACTTGTCACTTCAATTAAAACATATAACCTGGCTTTGAAAGTTCCCAATATGCCCTATAAGATAATTTGGAATTAATCAATTACGTTTTTTCAAACGCTGCCTTCTTGTATTACACCTCCTTGCCCATATGAGGGGACTTCAAAGCATTTATGAAAATGGGAACTAGGGACTGGTCCCAATCTCAACTACATGAACACCCCTCTCCCCCCAGATGAATTCACTTCAGAGCACAGCACTGAAGCTACAGCTCAGGATGAGGGGTGCATCTGATCAGAGCACACAGGAGCAAACAAAGAGGGAAGGAGAGATTGTGGAACACATCCTGGCCCACCAAGCCCCAAGGACGATATTCCTGCTCAGAACAGCCAATGCACAGAGAGACCATAGGGCCAGCCCCACCATGAAACATGACAGAGTTCTGGTGGAAGGGAAGCAGGAACAAGAGGAAGGACTGAGGCCTTAGAGCCTGCCCCTGACTGTGAGTGCACCTGAGCCCAGCTGGGGCCCTCTGGCTGGAACCCCTTCTCTGCTGCTGCATAATTGACTGGGGCTCCCACCCTGTGGGCTGCCTGGCAGAGCTGGGTCCATGCCAAAGCGAGTAAACCTGCAGGTGCCAGATGTGGGCAGGGTCCAGTTGGTCCTTCCCTGACTCAGTGCTACAGAGGACAACACTGGAGGCATAGTGTGGGAATTGTGCCTGATCTGACTGCACCAACTGGGGCAATGCACTACGGATATGCAACAGAGCAGCAAGGGGAGCAAAACAGTGAAATCCCCAGGGAATGAACTTTGGGGCCAGAGCATGGCAACCCATCAGACTCAACCAGAAAACATTAGGGTCAATAAACAGATCTGGAGCTATTTGTAGGCTTTTCTATTTTTGGCATTGGTTTTTCTGTTATTGCTTTGTTGTCTTTTGTTTTGCTCTGCCTTATTTTTGTGCTTATTATTGTCTCGGTATGTTTATCTAGATAAGATAGGCAGGATAAACAATCCAGAGAAGAAAACAATGGGACTGACAATTTTGACTTTGCTGGAGGAGACGGGGGAGGAAGGGCTGCACAGGATCGAGGTGGGGGAAGAAAGAAAGGGAGATATCAACCAACCCAGGGTCAAGGGAACAACAGTGACATGATCTAAAATTAATGGCAAGAAGGGCATATCATGCCTGGTGGGGCTTAATGAAGGGCAATGTAGCCTAGAGGAATTACTGAAACCTGAATGAAGGCCAAAATGATAGCGGAGCAAGAGGAAAATAAAGGGAAATAGATGAAAGAACTGGGAGGCAAAAGACATTTACAGAGGTCTAAATACAGAGGTGTTTATATGTAAGTATACTTATATTTAATGATAGGGTCATAGATCTATGGGCATATATTTATAGGTTCAGTATTAAGGCAGCAGATGAACATTGGGCCTCTATTCAAGTACTTCCTCAACACAAGAACCTGTCATGCTGTGATGCTCACCTTCCCAACACAATCACTAGAGACAAAATGAGTGTGTAAGCAAATGTTGTGGAGAAAGCTGATGGTGGCCAGCTAACCAAAGATAGGGTGTTTGGAGTCTTAAAGGCTTGAAGATAAATAAGCAGCCATCTAGCTGAGAAACAACAGGGTTCACATGGAAGAAGCACACCAGCCTGTGTGATCATGAGGTACCGATGGGATCAGGTATCAGGCATTAAAGACTCAGAACAAAAATTAATATCAATGTGAATGATGGGGAGTGTGGAGACCCAAAGCCCTCCTATAGACAATTGGATATACTCTTACTGAAAGGTCACAAGGAAGGAATGAGTCAACCAGTGTGAAGTATAGCACTGGTGAAACATACGACTCTCCTCTACTTTTTAAATGCTTCCTCCCCTATCATGATCCCAATTCTACCTTACAAATGCAGCTAGACCAGGGCATGTACACTGGTATAGATAGGAGCTGGAAGCACAGGGAATGCAGGACAGATAAACAAACCCCTCAGGACCAATAATGAGAGTAGCCATACCAGGAAGGGAAAGGGAAAGATGAGGGAGGGGGAAAACGATCACAATGATCTGTCTCTAACCCCCTTCCAGGGTTTGGACAACAGTAAAGTGGGTAAATGGAGACATTAGACAGAGTAAGGCATGAAAAACAAAATTTTTCAGGGTTCATGAGAAAGGGAAGGTGGAGGAGGGAGGGGAAAAAAATGAGGAGCTGATACCAAGGGCTTAAGTAGAAAGAAAATGTTTTGAAAATGATGATGGCAGCAAATGTACAAGTGTGCTTGACACAATGGAGATATGTATGAATTGTGATAAGAGCTGCATGAGTCCCCAATAAAGTGATTTTTTTTAAAAGAGGAAGAAAGAAAATGGGAACGAAAAGCCATGAAAACGTCCCATGAACTTTCTGAGGACTGCAGGTCTTTGATCTCCTCTTGTCTTTTGGAGGAACTGTTGTTCGATGTCGGACCAGATGCTGTCTCCTCCTCCGCTATTCATGAATTGTCATAAAGCTTATGTGCTTTACACAGACTTAATATTGTGGTAATTTTATTTTAAAGACTTCCATTTTCTTTATTGGACCCCTTCGTGTCTTCTATCCTGCCTAAGAGTCATCCAACCAAAAGTGAGCCTACTGCCGTTGAGTGGACTCCACTGCCCATGGCCCCTATGGGAGAGAAGAGAAATACACCTTCTTGAGGAGAGCACACAGGGCCCTTGCTCTCCCACAAAAAGGCTGATGGGTTTCAACTGCTGTGTTGTTGTTGCTGTTTTTGGTTAACCATGCAGCATACTCCTCTACCAGAGATTCTATAACCCTCAAAGCAATTGATTGTTTTCTTAGTTTATTGTTTTTCCCCTGACAAGAAGTGCAGCTTTGTATCTCCATAGAGGACAAAAAACCAGGTGTCCAACCAACTAGGTGTCTTTAGCAGCCCCTTTCTGCATACTGGAACCCTGGTGGAGCAATGAACCTTACTTAGGGCTGCTAACCCCGAGATCAGTGGTTCAGTCCTACAAACTGATTTGAGGAAGAAAGGTGAAACTTTCTACTCATATCAAGATTCACATCCTAAAAATGACATCCTTAGAAATGCAACCAAGCAGTTCTACGCTGTTCTATAAGGTCAACTCGATGGCAGTAGATCTACTAGTATATGCCTTTTCCACATACCTTCTTAAAAGAGCAGCTAGTCAACAGTGAGCAGTATTGCTGAGTGTTGGATCCATGACGTCCTGCCCAATTTAAACCAAGATAAATTCTAATGTTGGATAGCAGAATTTTTCTACCGACACTTCATAACCAAACTATCTCTCTGCTTCTTATAGCATAAAGGAAGGGGTAAAAGTAATGCAGGAAGCCAGATGGAGGAAGAAAGATTGGCACCTGGGTAATCAGCCTGGCTTTGTTCCCTAAAGCCCAGTTCAATAGTGTTGCCCTCTCACTTAGTACTAACTGAGAGACTTTTCCCTTGGATTGCTCTAAAACTAACTACTAGATAATGTTAGGATATCTTTGAGGCAATAATGTGCAATCACTCACAGTTTTTTGAAGGTAATGTGGTTAAGATGAAAAAGCCCAAAGGCAGAGAGCTTTTAACTATGAGCTATTTGGCAATATTACTTTCATCCCCCCTCCTATCTTACTCCCCTCCCCCATCTCAACCCGAGTCAGCTCTTCTATCTGAATTTAGATTCAAAGAGACCAGCTGCAAATGCTTGGGGGAAAATGCTTATTGTTTAAAATCTTTACTCTATTGATACCACTATATTTTTTAAACTTAATTTGACTATTTTTCTTCACTATATTTTATATGATTGGTATGTTTTAGCAAGCATACAGAGTTCAGAAATACTGGTTTGCTTATCCACTCACTGTGGAAGGCCATTTCAGTCTAATGCTCACAGAGCCTCACTGCCCTCCATAGGAAGAGCTATTTTCCCTATGGTAGGATAAAGATGAGATAAGAGAGTGTGCACCAGACTGGAGTTTACCCTATGGAAAAAAGATGAGATAAGAGAGACTGAATGAGAGAAACATTTGTGATCCTTATAGAGGGCATTACTGCTTATATATCTTCTGTTTACACTGGTGAAGTGAAATTACTTACTTTTCACTCTTCTGTCCATTCCTTTTTAACCCCCATCAAATGAGAGTTTGGGACCATGCCAATAAGTTGCTTGCATAGTCTAATAAAGGGAATTGTTTTCATCATCCTTTTTGTTATAAGAGGGTCATCTCAGAAGAAGAAAGTCTTGTGACCTGCCAGATAGAAAAGTTACCAGTAGAACACATGCGACTCCTGTCTGAAGTGGTGGTGACAATAGCAAGACCCTGGGACAGAGTAGAAATGGCATGATAACAATTAGATGGAGCAGAAATGCAGTGCCAAGACCAAGACCATGAAGCATAGTGGTGGGAGGGGTTCCAAGAGAACATGTGGCTGAGGGTCTGATATGCTTGCCAGAATGTCAGGTAGATCCTTTGTGGACAAAACAAATGGATTCTTTCCATTGTATGGCTTGTTTGCTTCCATTACTAACCATTGTAATCTTGATTGTGGTCTGTGAGTCCTGTACAGCCATTATATTGAATACACAGCAGAATGCCATGAGAGGGACAGTTGCTATCAGCATACGGTAAAGAAGGATAGAGGGAGTGTGGATATATGGTGAAGAGATGGAGTGTGTCTGTCTGTCTCTAAGAAGATAGCTACCTGGTCACATGGCTGGAAGTGATCAATATTTGTAGTCATTTCAAAGAAAGGTGACCCAACAAAATGTTCAATTTATGGAATAATATCATTAATATTGCATGCACGTAAAATTTTGCTGAAGGGCTGAGGCCTGGTGGCCTAGTGGTTGTGTGCAGGATTGAGGCCCACAGGGTTGACAGTAGCACCCCTCCAGGAGCAAGGCTGAACTTTCTACTCCCATCAGGGCAGTGATGCCACCAAAAAAAAAATTTGCTGATGATGATCAAATAATTATTGTAGTAATTTATCAACTAGGAGCTTCCAGAGGTTCAGGTCAAATTCAGAATAGGACACGGTATGAGGGATACCATTACTCATATCACATGGATCTGGACTGAAAGCAGAGAATACCAGAAAGATGTCTACTTGTGTTTTATTAATTATGCAAGGGCATTTGACTGTGTGGACAATTATGGATAGCCAGATGTGATAGGCAGGTTTGTTGTGCCAACATGGCCAATGAAGATAGACAGGTTTGTTGTGCCAATCAGGCCAATGAACACATGTGAGATTAATTGAAGGGTGGAGCTATAAATAGCTCCATCAACCTTGCCTTTCTCTCTCTTCCTTTTGGATCTTCAGACCAGCGTGCAGCCGGCTGCCTTGCTTGTTCTGTGCCTCTATTTGCAAGCTACACTTCCAGTGGGACACGTAATTTATACACTGTATCACTGTAAATTGAGGTTCCTTCAAGCTCTTCTTTGCCATTCTACTGGAATATACATCTCCTGAGCTGGGGACTGTCGGACCCTGTCATCTGGCTGTTGGCGACATGCCTTACTGTTTGCTGCCTGTGGCCAGATAGCCAGAATTGCTCTACAAAGGACTACTCAGTGGCCCTCAAGACTTGAAGGACTGCCAGTGTATTAGCTGTCTCACAAAATTGAGTTGGACCAAGCCATTTGTACTGCTTTATAGATTAATTACCTGTTTACTTTTTATGTTAGATTAACTATATCTCTCTGTATATAAATATATATAAAATTCTTAGTGTCCTGATTTTGTTTTTCTACAGAACCCTTTCTAACACACCAGAGAAGAAACAGAATTCCAGAACGCCTTATTGTTTGCATGCAGAAAACCTACACATGGATCAAGAGGCAATTGTTGGAACACAACAAGCGGATATTGATGTAAAATCAGGAGGGACTTGTCAGAGTTGTCTCCTTTCGCCATACTTATTCAATCTGTATGTTGAGAAAAGCATCAAAGAAGGTGGATTATATGAAGAGTGTAAGCATCAGGATTGGAGGATGACTTATTAACAATCTGTGTCATATGCCGATGACACAACCTTTCTTGCTGAAATGGAGCAGAATTTGAAACATTTGTTGATTAAGAACAAATATTTCAGCCTTTGGTAAGGATTACAACTCAATATAATGGAGATCAAAATTCTCACAACTGGACCAGTAGGTAATATCATAATAAGCAAAGAAAAGATTAAGTTGTCAAGGATTTTATCTTGCTTGAATCCACAATCAATAGAAAAGAGATAAAATAAGTTTTTTTTTAAAAAAACAGAGAACAAATGATGCATTACATTAAGTAAAACTGCTGCATGAAATTTCTTAAAGAGTTGCAAACAAGGCTATTACTTTGTGAACTAAGTTGTACCCGACTCAAAACATGGCATTTTTACATGTGTATGTGTAAGTTGGACTGTGGCAGTTACATATTCTCCTGCTAACTTGAATGAAAGGGTGGAGTCTAATCTATCAATCAGGTCATAGCCAATGAGGCCTATGTGTGGTCATGGCCTTTTCCTGAAAATTTTGGTAACTCCTCCCTTCCTGGAGGCAGGACACACATACTCTCTCTGCTTCACATTTCTGTTAACATGGAACCATGGGGATGGCAGCCAGAGTCCTGGAGCTAGAGGAGCCACGTGGAGCAGCACATCAGTGCTGAGATGCTTCCAGAAGACTTTTCATTCATTAGCCTGTGCTTCCTGCTTTCAACATCATTGTAAGTGCTGCATGAGTATATAAGAATTTACAAATTGTTATTACTTTTTCATATCGTATACTGTGTACAATGTGTCCCTTCACTCACTTCTCTGTTGTCTGTACCCCAGAGAGGAGGTTATATGTCAATCCCTGAAATTGGTTCCCCCTTTTTATCCCACCCTCCGTCCACCCTCCCAGTATCACCACTCCCACCACTGGTCCTGAGGGATCATCTATTTTAAATTCCCCATGTTTCTGACTCTGGTATACATCCCCTGGTCTAGCTGGTAGAATTGGGATCATGAGAGTGGGTGGGAAGAAGCATTTGAGAATTAGAGGGAAGTTGCATATTTCATTGCTACTACATTGTACCTTAACTGGCTCATCTCCTTTCTGCAAGCCCTCTGTAAGAGGATGTCGCTTCACCTATTGATGGGCTTTGGGTCCCCAATCTGTACTTCCCCTCATTTATAATCATATAATTTTTAGTTCTTTGATGCTTGATACTGATGGATTGACACAGTGGCTGCACTGATGGGCTCAACATCAGAACAACTATGAGCATGGCACAGGACCAGGCAGTGCTTCATTCGGTTGTACATTGCTAGTATGAGTTGGAATCAACTCAACGGCACCCAATAGCGGCAACAATACTAGGCAACTTCAGACTCTCATATATTTATTTCACACTTTCACATTTATTTTAGCTTTTAAAGATATGTCTTAGTTCTACAGACATTATTCTGCTCCAGTGAATGAATGTTGATGAGTGGCGTGCCATGTGTCTAACTTCATTTTTTTCTTAAACAGGATTTGGTCACTTACATTTTTTTATATGTGTAAGTGAACATCTCACATATTTTAGTCTAAAAAGTTTACCAACAAATGAATATCGCCCTTATCTCACTATTATTTTGTTTTTTAAAATTAAATCACTTTATTGGGGTTTGTACAGCTCTCATCACAATCCATCCCTATATCCATTGTGTCAAGCACATTTGTACATTTGTTTTCCTCATCATTCTCAAAACACTTGCTTTCTACTTGAGCTCATGGTATCTGCTCCTCATTTTCCCCTCCCTCCTCTCTTCCCTCTATGCCATGAATCCTTGATAATTTATAAAATATTATCATTTTGTCTTATCTTATACCATCCTACATTTCCCTTCACTTACTTCTCTGCTGGCCATCTCTCAGAAAGGAAGTAATATGTAGATCCTTGCAATCTGTTACCCCTTTCTCCCTCATTTTCCCTTCACCCTCCCAGTATTGCTCTTCTCACCATTTGTCATGAGGGGCTGGATTTGTAAGGTAAAATTGGGATCATGATAGTGGGGAGATGGTGGGGGGAGGAGATGTGGAAACATTTAAGAACAAGAGAACAGTTGTGTGTTTCATCATTGCTGTATTGCACCCTGCCTGACTTGCCTCCTTCCCAAGGCCCTTCTGTAAGGGGATGTCCAGTTGTCTACCGATGGACTTTGGGTCCCTACTCTGCACTCCCCCTCATTCACAACGATATGATTTTTTCTTCTTTCTCAATAGTATTTTAAATTCTATACCATTGGCTAGTTTAATGATACTGTCATTTAAGTTGCAAAGCACCCATAGAGATTACTTATATTATCTCCCCCAAAGCTAGTAATATTGCCACTGAAATGGAATAGGGCAGCAGTTCTCAACCTGTGGATTGTGACCCTTTTGGGGATCAAACAACCCTTTCACAAGGGTGGCCTGATTCATAACAGTAACAAAATTACAGTTATGAAATAGCAACAAATATAATTTTATGATTGGGGTGTAACCACAAAATGAGGAACTGCATTAAAGGGTTGTGGCATTAGGAAGGTTGAGAATCACTGGAATAGGGATATAGCTTCTCTTAAACATATGAGTAGGTTTTGAACTCAAGCTTTGATGATTTTTTTTTTGTTTATTTTTTGGGGGGCATCACTGCTCTCCGGTGGTGGGAATAGGAGGCCCAGCCCCACTGCTGGAATTGAACCTCCGTCCCAGTGGGCCGCAGTCCCACGCACAACCACTACGCCACCGGGGCTCAGCCCTTGAACTCAAGCTTAACCATAGGAATAATCAGTTCTTATGATGTAGCCTTGCCTGATACTTATCCCCATGAAGAGATCCTTGAAGATATGAGTACTATAGCAAAGTGTGGTCAAGAAAGCACATGGTGCCATTTTCAGACAGAGTAATGTGTGTTGGAGGGCTTAAAAGTTTGTCTAAAAACAAGCAGACATCTACATGAGGGCCCATTCAAGCCCAGATGAGAAGAGCACACCAGCCTCTGTGATCCGAGTTTTATAGTAATAAAATCAATGATTTGAGGAAGGAATTGTATTAGAGATTAAATGTAGAGCACTAGAATTGCAGAAGGCTATGGATGGCAGTGAAAGCCCAAAACTAACCTGCTGAATCCCTATGTGGATTAAGCCTTCATTTAATTCTCCTAGTCTCTATCACCCTTTCTCTTTTTAGGCTTAGTGTCTTTATCGTGCCCTTAAAGGAGTGGGGGTTTGAGAGAGATGCCTTTTTGGGGGGGGGGGTAGGGGGAGGCCACCTGGGAATACTGGTTTTGAGGGAGGGCTAATAAATTCCCTAAGCATTTTAAATTTTATTTATTGCTAATAAATTCTTAATGAAACTCTTTTTAAGTCATTGGAACCTCATATACATTTTAGGAGAATTCTGCCTGATTTAGGGCCACAGTTTTTGGATGTCTTAAACATTTTATTTTTTGTTTTTCTTGGGGGGGACATCACTGTCCTCTGGTGGTCGTGGGAGCTACCCAGCGCTGTCCCTGAGAGCAGTCACTGGATTTGAAGCGCCAAACCCGTTGGCCGCAGTCCCACACTCAACCACTTATGCCACCGGGGCTCAGCTCTTTGTCTTAAGCATTTTAAAGAAGACTGGCAAGACCTCAAAGGGAACTAAGTCAGGGAACATTGTCTACTTTAACAAAAGAGTCAACTGTGGTTGACATCCAGAAGCTGGTGGCGAGCCATAGAATTATCATTGATGTAATAGCTACTGGAGGTGCAATCTCATACAATGCATCATTTAAAAATGTAAGCAAACATTTTGGCTTTAGCAAGCTTTTTACTGGATAGGTATGAAAAGCTTCGTGCAAAGACTAGCTAACTTAAATAACTGATCTTTCCATCAGTTTTTAAAGCAAGATCAAAGGTAATGAAGATGGTGTTATGGAACAAATTTTAAGTGGAGACAAGCTTTGGATTTGCCAAGATGATTCAGAGAAACCTATCCAGTGAAAAGAATAGCTTTCTTGTGCTTAATTCTAGCATCAATCTAAGAACAGTTAATTCTTATGACATGACCTATGTGGTACTCATTTGCATGAAGAGATTACTGAAGATAACAGGTGCTAATGCAGAGTGTGGTGAAGAAACCAGATGGTGTCCACATGATGGAATGTCTGGAGCCTTAAAGGCTTGTTTTAAAATAAGCAGCCATCTAAGTGAATCACTAACTAAGCCCACATGGAAGAAATGCACCAGCCTGTGTGCTCCAAGGATTGTAAATAATAAAAACAAAATCTGAAGGAAGGAACTGTGTCAGAGCTTAAATTCCAGACATGTGGTATACAGAAAGCTAAGGATGACAGTGGAAGCCCAAAATTCACCTGCAGGTTCCTCACATGGAATAAGCCTCAGGTGAATCCCCCTAGTCATAGTCCAGGGTTATAAATAATCTTTCTATCAGACAGCATTATAAAATTGATTATGGAAGATACAGTTAGGTTAAAATGTTGCACCTTATTATTTGATCTCTCTTTTGACCCATTTTAAAATAGTTCTAACTTTTCGTATTTTTGTTTTCTTTTAGATAAAGGTTTTGCTGTTTTATTTTATTATTATTTTTTGTTTGCTTGATGCTTGTACTTTGTATGATTTCCTGTATGCGAAATCCAGGATAGGTAAAGTGACAAAATAAGTAACTGGATTAATAATTACCCTAGGGGCATGGCAGTTAAAGTTGAAGAAAAATGGGAAGTTCTCAATAACATGTAAGAGAGAAAATGTTTGAAACTGATTGTGGTAATGATTGTACAACTATACTTAATATATCAAATGATTAAGTTGTACAATATGTGGTAAAAAAGGGTAGCTTTCTAAGGAGTATGCTAGGTGAGTTAAATTCAAAGCAGCGAGCTCAACAAAAAATATAACGATTTTTTTTAATCCCAAAAGAATAATCTAAACAACTCTTTTTGAAATATACAGGGGGTTTATTTTAAAGAAGTTAAAAGGAGAGTATAAACTGCTTCAATGAGAAAAAGCTTGGAAGTTGTGGTCCAGAATGTTTTACCAGCTATAATGAAATTCCTGTTTATTCTGTGAGAATAGCATGGGTGCTCTTACAAGACTTTCATTGAGAAAACTTCTAAACTCATCCGTTTGGATGGCTTCTCCCTAGTTTTTTTTTTTTCTTCACCTCTTCTAAGTCATCAAATCGTTGTCCTTTTATGTTCCTCATCATTTGTGGGAACAAAAAGGGTGTCTATGAATTTGTTTCTCTTGTCAACCCAAACTAACACAGCCTCCAAATTGCCAAAAGAAGCCACACAGACGGAGATCAGTTTTTGCCCCAAACTGGCGTGCCGAAATGGCTGTGCATTATGCAGGTACTTTGTGGTGGCAAAACCCTGGGTGCCACAAGTCAGGCTTTTTTGGGCCACACACTGTTATGCAATCTTTCCAGAATCTCTAAATAGAAAGCTTGACTGACAGCCTGACCTGAAGAAACTGACTTCAAAAAACAAATGAGCAGAATCTAGTCTGACCTGGTGAAACTAACTCCAAAAAACAAATGATCAGATGAGAAGATCTTGATCTTTGATTTCACTGGAGGAGCTTTTTGT
The DNA here is from genome assembly GCA_004026705.1 of Nesogale talazaci. NCBI lineage: Eukaryota > Metazoa > Chordata > Mammalia > Afrosoricida > Tenrecidae > Nesogale > Nesogale talazaci. The sequence continues at coordinate 5,497 of PVJH01021859.1, read as the reverse complement.
GGGCGAGGTGATGATTGCATCTTTCACTGTCTGGATTGATGTTGTTGTCAGGGCTGTAAGAGTAGCACAACGTCTCATCATCATTAATGACCCTTGAAAAAAACCCTCTTGTTCACTTCAGAGATGTTCTTTCAAAACATGACATATTTTCACTTGATGGTCTTTTTCCTGGACAGCCAGAACCTGACCCACAAATTCTGCACCAACCCTTCTCATTCCTAAATCTCTTGCTAAAATGAGCTGAATCCAGCTCCCAGATTGTCCAGATAATGTTCCCATATCTCTCATGATCTGTCATTGGTCTTTGAGCACAAATGCATGAATTTTGTTTACATTTTCATCCGTCCTAGCAGTTGACGGACATCCAGAATGAGGTTTGTCATCAACCAACATTTCATCTTTTTTGAAATGAGAAAGCCACTTGTACACTTGAGTTTCTACCCTAGCGCTGTCCTTGTAAATTGTGTTCAACATCACTATAACTTCTATGGCATTTTTCCTGAGGAGGAAAGAAAATTTCACAGCTGTCCTTTTAAATCAACCATCACAAGAAAACAAGGTTCAAATTAAACTGCTTTCATGAAAAATTCACTGTGACCAGAGAACCTTCCCAGGTGACACTACTGGATGCACTAACTTAGAGCAAGTTGTGTGATGCTCATCTAGTGGGAAAAATGTGTACCCATTTGCACATTAGGGTCTTTTAGGACTTGAGCTGGACTGGGCTGGGACATGTCCTTGATATGTAATCCCTTCTTCATAAAAAACCCTCTTAAATATCTATGTCACTGGATTTATTATTTCAGTCAACATGGCCTACCACACAAATAAGCAAATTGTTAACTTTATTTACCTGCAAATTCTATATGAAGACAAATATATTACAGGAGTCTTTGGAAGATAGAAAAAGATCACAGATATTAGTTTTCATTATTAAATGCTTTCACCCCTATCATTCTTAGTAAGACAAGACTGAGGAAAAGTAAAGTAACACACTAGAGAACAGTTTTATTGAGGTCTCTTCTCGTTCAATTCTTAATAATGTATATTGATTTGCTTTATCATAAGATTGTTTTACAAACTTCACATGTAGACATGTATATCTTTGAATTTTTGCTATAAATAAAAAGCACCTTAGTTTGAGAAACATGGAAAAAGTATTTTTAAGCAAAATGTATTACAAAAGTTTTTGGAATATTAAATGTGTATCATTTAGCAATGTGCACAGACTCTTTATGCTAATGTTTGGCTTTTGAATGAACAGAGAGATGATAAAGTTTTAAAATTATTTTTACCATTAGATAATGTCCATAATAATTAAAAGTGTACATCTAAACTGTATTTCAAAGATATACCAAAGTTAGAATCACTTAAGAGGTCAATCAGTTCTTGAAGTTATTCATCCTTGGATAAAGTAAAAGATTTTTATTTCATTTTTACTTTAGGAAACAGTGAGGAGAAAAGTAGCTAAGCTTTTCCATTTTATTACTTTATAATGTTAGCATATACAAATACTTTAAACGTGTGTTTTGCACAAAAGTGCTTTATTATTATTTCTAAGATAACTTAAAAAAATCTCAATTTGGGCATGTTCCATTACTCATTGAACATCTTGCATACTAATATTTTGAATTTGTCTTCATAAGAGATGCAAAGGTGAATAAGTAAATATTTTATTCTTTTTCAAGACATTTTTCACTCATTTTCCCCCCTTTTTTGGTGTTTTTTTTTTTTGGCATCACTGTTCTCTGGTGGTGGGAGTAGTAGGTCCAGCCTTTGCTCCTGTGGAGCTGGAATTGAACCTCCATCCCAGTGGGTCTCAGTCCCGCGCACAACCACTACGCCACCAGAGCTCAGCCCTCCTTTTTTTCCTTATGGTATATTTTTATTGAAATCGTTTTTCTGCCAGTACACAAAAAGTGTTTTCGCCATGTTAGCTGTGAAATATCAACTCTGCCGTCTCCCAGCAAAGTCAATAATCACCTTTATCATACACTAAGGTAATTAAAGTCATGGGTACAAGGCGTGATCCAGAGAGACTGTCTTAGCACTTATAACCAATCCATTATAAACCAAATACCACCTGAAGAGCCAAGTTCAGAAGAATGAGGCCAAACCCACAGATATGAAAGGGATGGAGAGGTGCGCTGACCGCGCTGAAAGTACAAAGGAGGTGACATGGACAGGAAGCACGTCGTCCCTCACTTCTCCAGGAGGAGCTCGAAGGCTCTGCTGCAGGGGGATCCAGCACCTTAGAAAGAGCCCCAGAGGCTTGACAATCAGCACCCAATGCCACGCCGAGCCTGCCCTTCTGCCTGCATCTCCGTGTTCTTTAGCACAACCAAGAACATCACTGGGGGCATCGAGGAACCCTGGGACTCCGTCTAAAAAGTGCTCTGGCAAGTCTCACCTGTATCCCACGTTGCTCTTGGTATCCCTTCTCTTCTTTGCTTCAAATCCCCACTCCAGCTGCTGCTGCTGCTTGGGAACCGCCTGCCACGTCTCCGCTACCTTTGTGGCTTGTGCAGAGTCGTGGCGGCCGATCGCTTTGCTAAGTTCACCCCAAGCTCCGACAGGCCGGCTGGTCGCGGAGTTCCGCGGCCTTCTCCACGTCGCACTCGGCCACGCCTGCTCGAGGCGCAGCCCCAGACCCGACGTGTGTCCCACGCTTTTCTTTCTCCCAGGGGGCATCAAACCTATCATTGACGCCCACATCCGGAGCGAGCGCCTGCCACTTCGTTTCGCTTGGAGATGCTTCTTCATGCTTCACTTTACCTTTCCTGGATCGTCTTCCTCTTGTCCTCCGCCATCTGGAGGTGGAGGTGCTCTGCTCTGCGTGCATTTTCTGCAGTTCCTGAAATGTACTCCACATATGTATGGAAATCCCGGAAGGACTCTCTTCATAGGCATTTATGTTGGCCGCTGCTGCTGTCGTTGGCCCCTCTGGGGTGAGTCTGAGATTGTGACCCTTCTTGTCACCTGCTCCTCCCTCGCCTCCTGTGCGTGCAGCTCGGATGGTCTGAGGGGGCTTCGTCTTCAGAACTTGAGTCAACGACATCCCTTTCATGTTGGTCCACGTCTTGTCGTTCGGGAACCCGTCTCCTGATGGCCATCCTAAGACCGACATTTCTCACGTCTTACAAATTTTTTCACTCTAATAATGACTCAGGAGCCTCAGGACTTTCCCCACTTCGTTAGTATTCTGCCTACTGCCAGCGCTTTATTTTGTTTTTTTTATTTTTTTTAATTTTTTTTATTTTTTTGTTTTTTTGCCAGCGCTTTTAACAACTTGGCTAAACTGGTCAGCTGGACTGCTTTGGAGCTTGACAGAGCTGGCTGTGAATCCTCGCTGAACCTGGCCCTTGAGATCCATGTGGATGTTGGACACATTCCTTATATCTTTCTGTTTCTCAGTGTTCAGGGAGCACTGGCGGTGCACTGTTGAGTGCTCAGCTTAAAGCTTCCAGGTCAGTGATTTGACCCCACTAGACCCTCCTTGTGCTAAGAAAGGCTTGTCTTAGAAACCCAAGGGAAATCTGCTCTTTCCCATGGAATTGCTAGGAGTTGCACGCCACCCCTGAGAACTTGGTTTGACTTGACTTAGTGTTCAAACTGGTAAAATGAGATAACACTACCTACTCCACTGCGCCTTGTGAGAAGAGAAGGAACGTGTTCAAACATCGAAAGCAATCTATCCCAAACATGAAAAGCAGTGATCAGTATTTATACCTTTTCAGGTTTGCTTTGCCTCACTTTCTTGCGTTCATGTACCAGTCTGATACAAAGAATGCTGCCACCTGACAAGAGTGGCCCTGGCTCAGGCCCAGATCATGACTGAGGGAGCTGTGGCCTGCAGGGCAGAAACCCAGCGACCTGTGAAGGAGGCTTACTGGCCTGTGCCTACTCTTCTCAGTAGAAGGTGATAGCTTTTAATAGTCATTTCCCGTACCATGTCTTGTCCCATTCTGCCACCAATGAAAATTGAAAAGACAAGGTCCATCTGTCATTTAATATTGTGATATGTAATTTAATATTAATAATTATATATTTAATAGTTAATAGTTAACTTTATAGGTCCTCTGGGAGCATATAACATTTTATATTTAGAGATAGAAATACAAATTACCTTTTCTTCCTAATGAAATTTCTACTTTGGTTATCTCTAGAAAAATATGAAGCTGTCTTCTCTTTCTCTTTTATTTTTAAAAGACTCCAAAACACAGATGGGTAATGGGTATGTGTTATATATAAATTTTGCAGAAAGAAAATTAATCTGGAGAGCCACGGTGGCATAGAGGTTGAGTGCGGGCCTGCAGCCTACCGGCTTGGCAGTTCAAATCCAGCAGCAGCTCTCCAGGAGCAAGGCTGAGCCTCCCACTCCCACCAGAGGGCAGTGATGCCCCAAAACAACAACAACAACAACAACAAATATGCTCAAGTTCATAGGGGGGGAAAGAGGAAGGAAAATATGGGGAGCTGGAACTGGGGGCCTAAGTGGAGAGAGGATGTTTTGAGAGTGATGATGACAGCAAGTGTGCAAATGAGGTCTGCACACAATTGATGTATGTATGGGTCATACATCAGTACCCAATAAAATGATTCATTTTAAAAAAGGGGGGGAGAGGTGAAAGAGGAGGTGTTTTTTTTTTTTAAGAGGCGCTTGTACCAAGGACTCAAGTGGGAAATGATTGGAAATGATTGTGGCAACATGTGTGCAAATGTACTTGATAGAGATGATGTATTGGATGACATAATAGCTGTAAAAGCCCCCAGTTAAATTATTTTAAAAAGAAAAAGAAAATTAACCTGGAAATGCTCATACTCTATTTAGGACATATAAATGATACATTGATCCATAAAGATTATATTTTTAACAGCCACTTCTCAGAACTGTACAGTGTAGAAACTCATGAATATTTCAATCATATATAAATTAGTGTTGCCAAAAGATAATAGCTTATCACATACTTTGTTAAGGTCATAGTTCTTTTATTTATTTATTTATTTTTGGGGGGCATCACTGCCCTTTGGTGGGAGTAGGAGGCCCTGTCTTGGTCCTGGAGAGCTGCTGTTTGATTTAGGCATGCTGCCCTCAAAGAACCTACCATAAGTTAGGAATTGCCTCTATTAGTTGACAACCAGCTTTTGTTGTTTATCAGCAACTAGTATTCAAAAGTAGACTTAAATGTATATATATATGTATAATTTATTATTATTATTTTTTAATTTTATTGGGGGCTCTTACAGCTACTACAACATTCAGTACATCATTTGTATCAAGCACATTTGCACACATGTTACCACATACATTTCCAAACATTTTCCACTTGAGCCTTTGGTACAAGCTCCTCTTTAAAAAAACAAACAAACAAACAAACAAAAAAACCTCCCCTTCCTCCTCCCCCCCCGTTTTTTAAATGAATCATTTTATTGGGGGGCCGATACAACTCCCATCACAATCCCTAACAACATCAGTTGTATGCAGGCCACTTTTACA